>SNQJ01S0017108.1:135624-148598 GCA_010110895.2 Picea sitchensis | reverse complement strand
AGAAGCAACAGAAGGAGGAAGGAACCTCATGATGAGAAAGATTCTTCTTAAACTTGAGAAGGATGTAGAGGAACCAGTTCAGCGAACACGTATGTTCAGAACTACTTGCAAGTCGAAAGATAGAGTTTGCAAGGTGATCATAGACAGTCGGAGCAATGACAATCTAGTATCCACAGAGATGGTGGAAAAGCTGGAGTTGAAGATAAGTGCACATCCAAAACCATACAAGGTATAGTGGTTGCAGAAAGGACATCAAGTCATGGTAAGTCAACAATGCCAAGTTGAGTTTAAAATAGGAGGTTATTAGGATGAAATATTATGTGATGTAATTCCTATGGATGTCTATCATATTTTATTGGGGAGTTCGTGGCAGTATGACCGAAAAGTTATTCACGATGGAAGGAAGAATACTTATACCCTAGAAAAGAATGGTAGGACACATATGTTGTTACCCATAGAAGACAAAGAGAAAAAGAGAGAAGCTAGTTCAAGCATACTTCTCATGAGTGGGAAGGAGCTCTTGAATGAAGTGAAGAAGGAGAAAGAAATGTAGTTTTCTGTAGTGAGGAAGCCTAGAGTTATCCTTACAAATACTTTTGTGGAAGATTTGCCTATAGAAATCCAGGAACTGTTAGAAAACTTTGTTGATATAGTAGTGGATGATTTACCACACTCATTTCCACCCATCAAGAGTATAAGCCATCATATTGACCTTATTCCAGGAGCTAGTTTACCAAACAAAGCATCTTATAGGTTGACACCTAGAGAGAATGAGGAAGTCAAAAATCAAGTCCAGGAGTTGTTGGATAAAGGTTTGGTCAGGGAAATCCTAAGCCCATGTGCAGTACCAACTGTGTTAAGTCCAAAGAAAGATGGAGGATGGAGAAAGTGTACAGATTCTTGAGCCATCAACAAGATAACCATTAGGTACAAATTTCCTTTACCGAGGATGGATGATTTGATGGACTGTTTGAGTGGAGCGAGCTATTTTTCCAAGATAGACTTGAAAAGCGGATATCATCAAATACGAATGAGAGAGGGAGATGAATGGAAAACAACATTCAATACAAACAAAGGATTGTTTGAATGGATGGTCATGTCGTTTAGATTGAAAAATGCACTAAGCACGTTTATGAGGTTGATGAATGAAGTGTTGAAAGACTTCGTAGGCAAATTTTTCATAGTATATCTAGATGACATACTAATCTTCAGTAAGACAAAGGAAGAACACCTAAGAAATCTAACATCAGTGATGGAAAGGTTGCAACAAGAGAAGTTACTGATAAATCTGAAGAAAAGTTATTTTATGAAGAAGGAGCTCATATATTTGGGTTCCATAATCTCTTCAAATGAATTGAAGATGGATCCGAAAAAGGTAAGAGCAATCAAAGAATGGCCATCGCCAAGCAACATATTTGAGGTAAGAAGTTTTCATGGGTTAGAAAGATTTTATAGAAGTTTTATCAGAAATTTCAATGGTATATGTGCACCCATGCTGGAAACTATGAAGAAGAAACACAAATCCTTTAGTTGGATAGAGGAAGCTGAAAAAAGTTTCAAAGTGTTGAAGGAGAAAATCACAGAGCAGCCAATTCTAGTCTTACTAGATTTTGGAAAAACTTTTCAGGTGAGATGCGATGCAAGTGGATTATCTATTGGAGCTGACTTGAGTCAGGACAATAGGCCAGTTGCTTATTTCAGTAAGAAACTGAATGACGCCAAGAAGAATTATTCCACGTATGACAAGGAATTTTATGCAGTGATTCAAGCTTTGAAGAAGTGGAGACACTATCTAATTCCCAAAGAATTTGTCTTGTACAGTGATAATCAACCTTTGCAATTTATTACTAGGCAAGAAAAGTTGAATCAGAAACATGCAAAATGGGTAGAATTTATGCAGAATTTTACTTTTGTTATTAAACACATTGTTTGAACTGCTAACAAAGTTGCAGATGCTTTGAGCAGGAGGAGTTTGATTATATAGGAATTCCAAGTGGAGACCTTAGGGTTTGAACACCTCAAGGAGATGTATAAAGAAGATGCAGATTTTAAGGAGGCTTATGAGGCATGCAAAAATCCTTTCATGGGAGACAGAAGCCCGTGGACTGAATATTTGATCCAGGATGGATTACTGTTCAAAGGAAGCCAATTATGCATTCTGAAATGCTCAATGAGGGATAACTTGTTGAAAGAGAAACACAATGGAGTTTTAGCTGGACATTTTGGTCATGATAAGACATTTGCACAGCTGAGTAATTCGTATTATTGGCCGAGCATGAGAGAAGAAGTGAAAAATTTTGTGAACAAATGCAGAATTTGTCAGTATGCAAAAGGAAGACAACAGAACACTGGTTTGTATCAGCCATTTCCAATTCCAGAAAGGTCATGGGATGCAATCAGTATGGATTTTGTTTTGGGATTGCCTAGAACTAAAAAAGGGAGTGATTCCATATTTGTTGTGGTGGACAGGTTTTCAAAAATGGCACATTTCATACCATTCCAGAAGACAAACGATGCTACACATATAGCCAATTTGTTTTTCAGAGAAGTAGTAAGACTACATGGATTGTCGAGGAGCATAGTCTCAAACAGGGACACCAGATTTGTAGGACACTTTTGGAGGACTCTATGGAAAAGGCTAGGGACAAACTTATCCTTTAGTTCAGCATATCACCCTTAGACAGATGGACAGACTGAAGTAGTAAACAAAATCCTGGGAAACTTGTTGAGAAGTTTAGTCACTGAGCAAGGTCGAAAATGGGATCAGATTCTGGCACAAGCAGAATTTCCATTCAACAATTCAGTGAATAGGAGCACAGGAAAAAGTTTGTTTGAAATCATGTATGGTATACAACCAAGAGGGATTATAGAGTTGAGAGATTTGAATCAATATGAGTTCAAAAGTGCTGGAGCAAAGGATTTTGCAACAGATATGTAGAAAATTCATGACAGAGTCAGAGGACAGCTACATGACGACAACCAAAAATACAAGAGCAGATTTGATCAAAAGAGGAGATAAGTTCAATTCGAGGTTGGAGATGAAGTTTTAGCTCATTTGAGAAAATAGAAGTTTCCAAGGGGAACGTATAACAATGGAAGATGAAGAAGATAGTACCATGCAGAATTCTTAGAAAATTCGCAGCCAATGCTTATGAGATTGAGTTTTCAGACAATGTTGGGATATCGCCGATATTCAATGTTGTAGACCTGTATCCTTACAGGAGAGACGAAACAGGAGAATCAGATGATCAAAAATAAATTCAGTGGGAAGAGAAATTGCCCACAACAGAAAAACCTCATATGGAGAAAATCATTGAACAGAGGGATGGAAACAAGACCAAGAGGAAGACATATCCCGAATACTTAGTGAAGTGGAAAGACCATCCAATGGAAGATGCCAATTGGGTTACAAAACCTGATATTTAGAATCATGGAAAGACAATGCAGGAGCTCATGGACAGGAGTCCATGAATTTTTTTAACCAGAGGAGTATGATGCAGGAGCATCGCCTTCAAAGTCAACAACACACGCATGGAGGCAAACAAATGACATCTCAGCAATGATAGAATTTCAAATCAAGCATTTAACTCAGAATTAAATCGGTTGTTGAGATATTTTGTAAACGATATTTTAAAAATGTAACTTGTTTGTAAAGTCTTGAAGGACTATAAGGGATTGTAGATATGGAGTGTCAACTCTATCTAGAAATAACTAGTAGTTATTGTAATAGGACAGAGTAGGTAACATCTTTGAATTTGAGATGATAGATTGCAGACAGGATGAGAGATCTCGTGGAGCCGGTCCTTAGATAGTTATTAATTGTTGTATTGAGATGGATAGACAGAATAGGGAGAATAAGATAGATATCAGTAGAACGAAGTAGAGTAGAAGAAATACTATGTAACTTTTGTTTTTCATGAATGAATAAATAGACAAAATTTGTCCCAAATCCTTCGACTATGTTCATTTCATGTGTGATTGAATGAATGTTATTCTCTGTGTTATTTAGTTTATTTTCGTTCATATATGATTGTTTGAGAGATTGACTCTATGAGTTCGTGACGAAACTGGATGAGTTTCAATTTTTTCTCTTCTGATACTTGTATGCAAGGTGTGCATCTCGAATGCAAGGAGTGCGTTGACTAAGTCTCGGATTGGCTCAGAGAAGTTCAGAGAGAATCAGAGAAACTCAGACCAGGTGCAAGGTGTGCACAACGTCAAGAAGCCAACAAGCTTTGAAGAACCAGCACAGAAGAACGCCAAGTGGGCGAGAAGCATTTTCTTTTCAAGAAAATCCTTCGAATTGAGTTATTTGAAGTTCCGAGAATGCAAGGTGTGCATGGGAGATCGAAATCCTTTCAAGAATAGAAGCTCAGAAGAGATAGCACCTTCACAAGTGTTGACGAGATCCCAGAGTCAGATCCGTAGAAGGAACAAAGGTTCAAGACCTTTGAAAACTAATAAATCCTCTAAGTCAGGTTGATATCAGAAGCCTAGGAGGAAGAACGACCGTGATCATTGGATCACAGGGAAGAAGATCAATAGTCGTCAGATCAAAAGGAAGTGCACGAGCCTTAGCACTTCGCGCACAAAGGAGAGAGAATCTATCAGGGTTGAGACTTGATATTCCCAAAGTCCGGAATCCCAAAGTAGAATCTTGACCAACCGATCATCTGAACAGATCTGAGACGTCATATTGTTTGGAGTGAACCCTAGGCGTTAGATCAGTCAAGTGAGCATGGGTCGTCAGATATCGCGAGTGCATAAGGAGTCAAGTTTGAAACTTGAGACTCCCAGAGCGTGGAGAGTCGAAGAGCTGGAGCATATCTGGACCATTGAATCCAAGAGGGTACGTGTCAATAGGTCAAAAGATCTAGAGGAAGGCGGAAATTGAAACTAGAAGCACCCGAAGCGCGAATACCTAAAGTCCTAAAGTAAGATCTGGACTGTCAGATCTAAGGGAGACATGGTGCGAATCCGTGAACTCAGGGTAAATTTCTGAGGTGATTTGTAGCTGTCGGATCTAAGAGGGACATGGCGTAGATCCATACACTCCGAGTAAAGTCCCGAAGTAATCCTTGATCGTTGGATCAAGAGGACACACGTCAGGGGATCACAACCTTTGGATAAATTCATTTGGGAAAAGGAGAAGTTTGAGATTTGAGATCTCAGAAGTTCGGAGACCCGGAGGAAATATCGATTGTCGATTGAGAAGTGCGTCATTGGATCGTTGATTTGAGTTGAATGGTCAAACACCTGAAGTGAAGGCAAGGTCGTTGATTGGGAGGACAGGTGTTTGTAGATCGCTAGTTCCGAAGGATTGACATACAAAAAGAAGCTGAGTTTGAGATTTCAAATTCNCGTCATTGGATCGTTGATTTGAGTTGAATGGTCAAACACCTGAAGTGAAGGCAAGGTCGTTGATTGGGAGGACAGGTGTTTGTAGATCGCTAGTTCCGAAGGATTGACATACAAAAAGAAGCTGAGTTTGAGATTTCAAATTCCCGAAGTTTGCAATTGCGAAGAGATATCGACCGTTGATTCAGAGGAAGCAGATCTAGGTCGTAGATAAGAAGATCCCATATTTGAATCGTCGATTGGGATGTTATTATCAAGATCGTGAGATCGACGATCCCGTGGCATTGCGGGGATAGAAGTTGTGAGGAGTTTAAGATATCGAGGGCGGGCTGCAATTCAAACTGAGGTTTCACCAAGAGGACACGTGGAGTTTGTAGGGGAATTATGGGACCAAAAGTGGTTTAACCCCAAACCGTTGGTGACCACATCCACAATCGTGTGTTCATTTCCAAGGTCACATCAAGAGGGGGCCTATCAACCAAAAGGAGCTAACGCCGACACTCTGATTTTTCATAGCAGGGCGAAAGGGAAGGTCGCGGGTTCCTGTCAGACCTGCACCAAGAAGCCGAGGGGGCTTATATATAATCATAGAACAATACTAATGAGGTTTCAGAGAGTATTTAGACTCGAGAATCGAAGATCCAAGACTAGGAGGCCACGCAGCCCTACGGGGGAGTAGAGGGGTTGCATCACCAAGCTTGGATATGAACCTGGCGTCACCTTGGCACATTACTTGTGTATCTAGGTTGTCGCACGCCTTGTACATATGTGTTGGAGCCTTCATTCCTTGTGTTACCATGAGCGTGGAAGGACAAAATGCTTGATCACCCAGAACCATGTTGGATCCATCACCTAGACTGTTAGTCGTCGTTGCGCAATGACCGATGGGTCTTGCCACCCCTCCGCTCCTCCTTCTCCCACTATTGTTGTCTTGCTCTGTGTACTTGATCCCCCTGCCCTCTACTGCTCTGGCATCTGCATGTCCAGTCCACCTGTCATTGCGTGCTGGAGAACCAAAAAGCCCCACCCCCAACATTTTCCGCATGTCCAGTCCATCCGTTCTTATGTGCATTGGAGCCCCAATAATCCCCACCCCCAACCTTTGTGCATTGGATCCTGGTCATGTGGTGCATTAGGTTAAGGGGGATAATGCTTCAACAAATTCCATGCCTAAAGTTCCAGACGGTTTCCAAATGGCTTCATTCGCCAAATTATATGATGCCTTGTTATGCTCTCTCAGTATGTGGTAGAATGTTAGCTTGATGGTCTGAGAGTTGACTTGTATTCGGTCAATTATTCATTATAGGCTTAAGTTTTTTGGGTCTATCCCCTGAACCATCATCCTTATAACAATCTTGGAGTCGCCTAGAACATTCAAATTGAGAATTTGGTGGGTCTTTGCTAGTTGGAGGCCTTTTAGTAAGGCGTAAGCCTTTGCTTTGTTATTGGTGTCTTTCCTGAGATTCCAATAGTAATTTAAGATTCTTTTTCCTCCGAGCTAGTAGAGAACTGCCCCCCACCCCCAGCAACTGCCTCCCCTAGGTTTCCCTTTGAAGCACCATCAAAACAAAGTGTATGGGCTCGTTTCTTTTGGATTCAATCATCTATATTATGAAGAGTATGAAGCTTCCAGCACGATCTTTGAGCTGAGTGTGATTTCTTACCAGAATGAAGGTTAAAACTTGTGATCCAGTCCTTCTCCGGGGTATTCCATTTGGATACATCTTCTATATTAAAATATTTAGTGTTCATTACTTCTGAGAGAATCATTTTGGGCTTTCCAGCAACACTTTGGGGAGGGTATTTTTTCCCCTGAAAGATTTGTTTATTTCTTGCTAGCCAGATCTGCCAACATATGAACTTGGGTATAGCCCTCCAAATACGCTTAAAGATTGGTTTTTCCTGAAAGGATCCCTGATAGTACTTTTCCCAATTCCCCGGGCTAGGATTTAGAGCAGAGGGCCATCTTATTTGTTGTGTTAGATCTCCAAACCCCATGTTCTAGATTTTTGTCGAAAAGGGGCAATCCTAGAAGAGGTGTTGAATGGTATCTTGACTATTTTGGCAAAGGGGACAGTTGAAGGGGCCATGAAAACCTCTTTTCTTTATATTTTCACCCGTTAGAATTTTTCCATGGGAAAGGTACCAAATAAATATGTTTATTTTTGGAAGAGAGTCTTGGCTCCAAATGTTTTTCCATTTTGTTGAGTTCTGGAACACCCTTAAAGTGGAGAGGAGCGTGTTATATCCATCTTTTATTGAGTATCCATTTGTTCCCCAACCACGGTTGCTTGGAGTGTCTCTGAGGATAGGAACTGATCCTTTGAGGGATGCGGACAAAATTTGAACTTTGTTGGACATGTGAGAAGGGACACAACCCAAGGTCCACTCCTTCCAATTGCCATTTTAATTCCAAGTTGAGGTGTCATAGAGAGTGCTTTTGTGTTCTGCTATTAGCCATCTTTTCAGATCATCGAGTTCTGCCTCACAGGAGGTGAGGTCCACTCTCAGTATCATATCTTGCCAAAGCCTGATCAATTTACCATTTCTCGGGATCCACGAAAGGTGCTCCTTGAAGAAGGGAATAGTTGCTCTAATTAGTTTCTATATTTGTGATCCAGGGTGGGGATCAGGCGTGTTATCAATGCATCTTTTTCTTCCTCCCAACCTATATTTTTTTATTATATCCATTTTCCACCAGTCCTTTTTTTTCGTCACTATCCTCCAGAGAAGCTTGGTTCCCATTGTTATGTTGGCCACTTAAGGATCTCTAATTCCCAGTCCCCCACTTTTTTAGGTAGGGAAACAATGTCCCATTTCACAAGGTGAAATATTTTGGAATTGGATTTTCCCTCTTGCCAAAGAAATTTTCAGATGAGCTAGGCCATGTCCTTAAAAACTCCCTTTGGGGCCAGGAGGGAAGATAATTGATAGAGGGGTAGAGCAGATAATATTGATTTGATGAGGATCACCCTCCCCACTGGGTTGAGCCACCTTGATCCCTAGGACTCCATCTTTTCCTTGACTTTTTGAAGAGAGAGCTACCAATACTCACCAGGGAGTGAGTTTAAGCACAAAGGTAGTCCAAGATATTTGAAATTTTTCCAGTCGAGTGAGATGCCAAATCCTAGAATTTGAGCAATCCTTGCTCTGATAACAACTGAGATGTTCCATACATAAATTTGACATTTTGTCTTATTGAGGATCCCACCTGATACTAAGAGAAAGGTGTCCAGAACTTGATTTAGTCTTCTGGCCATGGTTTTTTAAGCTCCACTCAAGAGGATTGTGTCATCGGCGAATTGTGAATGGTTGATTCGTTTAACACCCTAGACTATTTTAATTCCTGAGATTGATCCATTGTTTCTCTCCCACTCCAGTGTTCGATTAAGAGTCTCTCCCATGATCATATATAGAAGAGGGGAGAGTGGACAACCCTTCCTTAAGCCTTTGGAGGCCTTAAAGAAGGGATTTGGTCTTCCATTTAAGAGGGGAGTGATCCAAGGGGATGAAATGCAAGTTCTCGTACAGGAAATAAAATCTTGACTGAACCCAATTTTTTTCATAACCTTATAAAGAAAATCATGTTCTACTCTATCAAAGTCATTTGCCATATCCAATTTTATTGCCATACCTGGTTCTCCTCGAGAGTTGCTGGAGTGTATTGTTTCTTGTACCAGAATAAATTTGTCCCAAATTTGTCGGCCTGCCACAAATCCTCCCTTATTAGGAAGGATTTGTGATCTCAGAAAAGGGTTCAACCTGTTAGCTATGATTTTATAAGAAATATTACATAGAGAAATGGGTTTAAATCTATCCAGAGTAGAGGTGCCATTTTATTTTGGAATAAGCACTAAGAAGGAGGAATTGGTGGCTCCTCCCATTTTTTATTTATTTATGAGTGAATCTTATCATTCTGATGAAGTCATGCTTGATTATGTGCCAACATGTTTTTATAGAAATGAAGGGTGAATCCATCTGGTCCTAGAGCTTTGTCTTCATTAAATTGATTGATAGCTTTTAGGATTTCAGCTTCTTCAATTTGTCTATTGAGATGTAGATTGTCTTCATCTGTTATTTTACCTGGAGTGTTCCTGAGAAGAGAATCAAATAGGTCATCCTCTACTCTTCCATTTGAAGTATAGAGCTTGTGGAAATTATTAGTATTTTGTTGCTTGATTTGATCAAAATCCTTTATAATTTCCCCTTTCAGTGTTTTTATTTCAGAGATTTTATTGGCCCAAAGGTCTAGATTTTGTCTGTCTGTGAAAGAAGGATGTATTTTGGTCCCCTGCTTTCAACCAAAGACTTCTAGATTTTTGTCTCCATATGATTTCTTCTTCAGTTAGCGCTTGAATGTATTATTTGTGTATTTTTTGCTCATTCATCATATGGCTTTGTTGAACCTCTTTTGTCTCCATTTCCTCTTGTATTTTTTCAAGCTGGAGCTTTTTATCTCTGACCTTGTTCTGATCCAGGTTCGAGGAGGTTTTTTCCCATTCTTTGAGGAATCCTTTCACTAATTTCAACTTCTGCTCCCATATGTAATTTGGAGATCCTATAATCCACTAATTCCAGATTTGAGAAATAGAGGAAAGGAACTCCGACCGATCCATCCATAGGGGGTTGAATATGAAGGGAATGGGGCCCCCGTTTTTTTGTGATTCAAATGTTAGAGAGATAGGACGATGGTTCGATCCTTCCCAAGGAATATTCATAGAGCAGGCTTTGTCTGGAAGGGCCAGGAAAGAGATGCTTATTAAGAATCGATCCAACCTAGCCGCAACGTGGCATGGTCCTGCTCTTCTATTGTTCCAAGTGTACATACCTTTAGCAGGTGGAACATCAAAGAGATCTAGATCTGAGATTAGATCATGCATCTTTTCCCTGAATTGATCTCTCATGATAGTGCCCCCTCGTTTTTACTTTAATCCTCTTGTGGTATTGAAGTCCCCGACAATGATCAAGTTTTGAGGGGGGGTTTAGTGGCCAGATCCTGAAAGGATCGCCATTATTCTACTTTTTCCAGATAATTATTTGGCATATAAAAATTTATGATGGAGTATAACATACCTGTATCTTTCCTGGTTAAGGAGACCATCAGCTAGAACTGGGACTGCACTTGCTCCTCTAGCTTGAATTCTTCGGTGTTCCAGAATGTACCTATTCCTCCCAAGGCTCCTCTAGAACTGATTGCTTTTCCTTCACCTTTTTTCCATATTTTTTGCAGATCTTGGAGGGTTTCTAGGTCCCTCATTTTTGTCTCCTCAATTAGGAGGATTGAGGGTCTTTCTAATTTTAACAACTTTCTAACTTCTTCGTTTTTATCCTTGCTCTATAATCCTCTACAATTCCAGGAGACAACTTTCATCATTTATCAGTGGATTTTGGTGCCCCTCCTTTAGAGGGTTGAGATGTTGCTCCCTTGTGTTGGGCGAACTTGTTTTTCCCAGATTTGCCTTCTTTTTTTAATGCTTCTTCTATTGTTTTTTGGATGCCTAGCTCTTTTTCTCTGTCTGCAGTCGATTCTCTTTTATATCTTGTCAGAAGTATCTTGTCTTTCATCTTCTGAAAAATTTGGGAGCTCTGGGGAGAGATTTGGGGGAGATTTTGTTGTGGATTCCCCACTTGTGATCATGATTTGTTTTTCTTTACCTTTTATGACCTCATCCTCTTTCTCTTCTTGTCTCTTTTCTCCATTTTCTTCCTGGATTTCCCTGAGTTCCTCTGTGTTACCTTCTATTGGTAGTCCAACATATCGGTTATGACTTGATTCCCCTTTGTGTGGAGAGCCTGAAGACCTTTCTCTTGGATCTGGAGATTTTTCTCTTTGTCCTTGTGGAGGAATCGAGGGATTTTCTTGAGTATCTTTTTTTTTCTTTGGATATTGCCACTGGTCTTGCTTCAGGTCCTGATCCTGAGTTTCCTTGACCTGAGGGAAATTTTTTGCGAAGTGTTTGTATTCATTGTATGCTTTTCATTTGAAGAGGATTTGTTTGTAGTCTACTTGTTGAATATAGTACTAGTTATCTAAGTTTAGTTGTATTGCTTCTAGGAGTCCTTTTTCTAGGTCTACCTCCACACAAATCTTGGCACAGGCTTGAACTCCCTCTCATGGTTCAACATGATCGATATTATTTCCCAATGAGTTGTCAATACTTCTTATGGTTTCATCATTCCAAGAGTGAAGTGGAAGGAATGGAAGTCTTACCCACACAAGGACTACTGAGGTAATATCATTTTATGGACTAAAATCAGGAGTCCATTTATTGAGATACATTCCACGAGCACCCATGAAGTATGGGCCGCTTCGGAAAATCAGGTGTCTATCTTCTTTTTTTCGAATAAGAAAGCGAAGAAACCCTTACCATGAAAGGTCCTCGACATTTTTCGCTGGATTATTTTGTGCCAGTTCAATTCCAACCAGTGATGCATGGATTTTGGGGAGGGTCACAGTCCTGTGAAATTCCCTATCAGTGCTTTGTCCGCCAGTCTGAGGGCTAGTGGTTGCACTGAGGGAGCATGCACAACAACCTTTGGGATTTCTCCTGATTTTTTGACGAATCGTGATGGGGTTACCTTGTGTGTCTTTGCATAGGAAGATATCAGGGCCTGGAAGGCCTGCAGATCCGAGGTCGAGGACCCAGGGGTGGATCCCCCTCCTCAAAGGGGGCCATGTCAGCCCACACACAATCGCAAGGGTTCGAAGGCGTGGGTCAGAAACCCTAACCTAGCACTCGTCGTTGAATGGAAGCAAATGTGATTTTACGGATAATATAATATATTTTAAATAATAATAATATTTTAAATTTTAGCATTAATAAAAGAAAAGTAATTATAAGTTATTATAAATAATTATTTTTTAAAAATAGCTTCATAAAAATAATATGGTTTAAATTGAAATGAAAAAGGAATATTAAAAAATTATAATTAAAAGTTAAGTGTTTGTAAAATTTATTGAAGTTTTATGTATGGACAAAGGTTTCGAATTTACAAATTTGAAACAATGAATTACTAAATATCTAAAAAAAATATTAAGAAGAAATAATTAATAACAAAAAAAAGCAAGTCGTCCAAAATGAGGAGCGTGCACAAGAGAAAGTATGTAATATAAAAAAAGTACTTTTGGCCATGCTTGTTCTCTTCAATGGAGAAAGTAGGATCAAACTTGTTTTTAAAGCAATCTTCTTAATGAAAAAGCATGTTTGATTTAAGCAAGGTAGAAAGTCTTATTCTTCTAGTTAGTTTATGGCATCGGGCCCCGCTACCACTTTGCTAAGTCCCCTCGTAAGCCCAACAAGCATGAATGACAATGCAGAGTAGAAATGTATAACAAGTTCATTAGCTAAGCCTAAAAAAGGCCAAATAAGGTGCTTTTTTTTTCCAAGGAAAAAACCGTAATTTTATATCATCAGTTGTGATCAAAATTACATTTTGTAGACACACTTACATAGTGTATTCATATTGTTAATGTTTATTCCATTATTATAGTTCTTTTCATTTCAATAGATAAGAGAAACATAAGAACAAGATCACTGAGAAATACACATTCACAAGAGACACAACATTTATCCTGGGAAACCCTCTAGGGGAAGAAAACCCAACAAAAACTTCCT
>SNQJ01S0017108.1:120327-135614 GCA_010110895.2 Picea sitchensis | reverse complement strand
ACCCACCTTTAATTTATTTATGGGTCTCAATAATAACTGTTGGGGCCGACTTCTTATTCTTCCTATTACAATTGTCTGTTGACCAATCCACAAAAGGGGATTTGGTCCTAATACAATTACCGACATGATTAATCCACAATGGGAATTAATCCTATGAATAAAGTAACAATAATAATAAGAATACTATTTTCAGTTACATTATTTCAACACATATCATCTGTATTTCTATGTATCTGCTTCATAGCTTGTTGAAGTCCTTCCTTTTGTATTTGTTGTGTTATCAAATCCGATAGGATTTTGCAAAATTTTACAAAATATTTTGTTGCATATAGTTGTCCATTCCAAAAACTATCCAGTGATTTCACATGAAGGTTTGTTGAGGATGTTCTTGAATTTGATCATTTAGGAACTCTGAAATTTTCCAATGGCCCATGTCCAAGTGTGTGCCTTCTTTTGATGATCGATCTGCTTCATTTCTTTCCCTGTACACATGAAGGCAGGTAATAGAATCAAAAGCATGTTGTAATGATTTTATGTCTTCCACTATGTTAGCAAGTCTGATATTTGTACATCTTTGTGTGCCATTTATCCAATTTATCACATTTTGTGAGTCTCCATAAACTGTAATCACTTTGCAATTATGTTCCAGTGCAAAGGCCATGAGTAGTTTGAGGCTCATTAGTTCAACGAAATTATTTTTTCCTGTTCACAAGCCAGAAGTCAGTGTGTAGTAGTGGGAGTTTGAGAGGTATAAAATCCCTCCTCCCTCACATATATTATTTTGGGAGGCTCCATAAAAAAAAACCCAAAGGTTTTTTTTTATCAATAGTGACCTCCTTAATAATTCTTGTCTTGACTCTCCCTTCATTTGGTAAGTATGAGGAGAGGATGGCCAAGCTTTTGAGTGTGGTTTTTTCTGGTGCTAGAAAAACCTCTTTAAATATGACTTCATTTCGGGCAAGCCAAACACCCCATAATATCAACAGAGGCAACATTATGTAGGATTTAATTTCTCTGTTCATCCACCAGTCCTTCCAGGCTTGCTCCAAAGAGTGGTCATGCCAACGAAAGTGTAGTTTCATAATTATGGACACTTATGTCCATACCTCCTTAATATAGTGACAATCCAAGAAAATATGTTGAGTAGTTTCTCCTTCTGTTTTACACAGAGAACATCTACCAGGGCCAGAAAAATCTATTTTTTGTAGGATATCCCATGTTGGTACCTTGTTTGTTAACACACTCCACATCAAAAGTTTTGACTTTGTTGGACAGTTTATCCTCCAGAGTTTTTTCCACCACTAGTCTAGTTCACATTGGACTAGTTCTTGAATTAAAAAGGTTTACCCATCCTTTGGAGTATAGAAACCTGAGGATGTTCGGTCCCAAAAAAGTTCATCCTCTTGATCCATGAGTCTTACATGTGTTGTTTTTAGAACTGCGATGTATCTTTCCAGTTATGTTGCATCTGCATCTTCTATTTCAAGACCATCAGCTGATTTCCACCCTTGTGACCATATGGTTGAAAGATCTAGATTGACAAGTTTATCTAAAGTGTCGTAACCTTTGATTCTCAAGAGAAGGATAAGTTGTTTTGGAAGAAGGTGTTGGCCTTCACTTCTCGCCYAGGGATCCACTCCCAACCTCACTCGGTGTCCATTTCCTATTTTCCATRCAAGTCCTTCCTCGATAACTAGGAAGGAGTTAATAATAGCCTTCCAGATACCGAGACTCCTTTCAAATATTTTTGAGACTGTCTGATCCACGTCTCCATAGAATATGGTTCAATGTATTTYTKAATTACTACTTTTGTCCAGAGACTAGTCGTAATTATCAGTCACCATCCTCCTTTTGTTGCTAGTGATTTTGAAAAAAATGTATGTTTTTAAGGCCCCATCCTCCTAGGGCCTATTGAACAACGATTATTTTCCATCGGACCCAGGGTGTCACATGTGATTCCTTTTTCTCACTCTAGAGAAATATGAAGGTGAGTTTCCGAGCTGCCTCCAGAATTCCTTTTGGAATCCAATAAAGTGACATCCAATATACTAAGATAGCTTCCAAAACCAACTTGACTAAGACTAATATGCATGCCATGGAAAGCCATCTGTGACTCCATGATAAGAGTTTTTTTTCCAATTTTTTTAATAGCCAAATCCAGTCCTCTTTCCTATAGTCATTTGGTTTTAAAACAAAACCCATATATTTCATCCCTTCTTCTAAAGTGTTTTCTGAAAAAGGAAAGTGTTGTCTAAAAATACCCCTCTCCTCCTCTGTAAGTAGATTTGTTGTGAGGGTGGACTTCCCTTCGTTTATAATCATTCCTTTAGCTTTGGAGAAAAGACCTAAGATGTTTTTCAGAGTCTCATCCTTCATTCTAGAACCCGAATTAAAAATAAGTATATCATCCACAAAAAGAAGATGTGTAACTTGAAGGGAAGGGGAAATTTTGATTCCAGAAAAGGATCATGTTCGTTTTACTTCTGATAGTGCTCTGTTGATGCCTTCAACTACTAGAAGAAAAAGTAGTGGAGAGAGTGGACAACCTTGTCTTAAGCCTCTTTCTAAGCGAAAAAAAGGGGAGGTCGATCCATTTATGATCACTGAGAAGGAGACTGTAGTAATACATCACATAATCCATCTGATAAAGGAAACTGAAAATCCCAAGTGTGTTAGAAGAAGACGTAAGTAGAGCCAACTTACTCTGTCATATGATTTGGAGAGATCAACTTTTAGTACTACAATTCTTAGTTTTTTTGACTTTATGCTATGTAGTTCTTCTTGTTCCACCTCTATCGCTTCATGGATCTGTCTACCTTCCAAAAAATTGAATTGTTCACTCGAAATTTTATGAGAGAGGATTCTTTTTACTCTTCTTGCTATGACTTTGGACACAATTTTGTAAATGCAATTGCAAAGTGAAATTGTCCTGAAATCATCCAAAGTATCAGGGTTGTCCTTTTGGGGGATTAAGGATATGAAAGTGGAGTTAAGGCTTAGTGAAATTTGCCCTGTAATTCTTATCTCTTCTACCAAACTTATAATATCTTGTCCGAGGAGATCAAAATATCCCAGAAAAAATTCAATGGTCCAGCCACCTGGTCCTGGGCTTTTGTATTTTTGGAAGCTTCTCATCACTAATTTTAAATCTTCTGTAGTAACTTATTCCATTAGCATTATGTTATCCTCCTAATTGGTGAATCTAGGAAAGTAATGGGTCATACAGACCACTTCTTCTATAGTAGCCTGGTTTTCTGCTCTAAAAAGTTCTTGGAAGTACTTTTTTCCTATTCTTGAAATTCCTTCAAAAGTATTTTCTTGGTTTCCATCCTGATCCTTCAGGTGCCAAATGGTGTTAGAACACCTTCTAAATTTTTTGTATGCTTAAAATAATTTTGTGTTCTCATCTCGACTTTTCATCCAGATAGCTCTGCTTTTTAATCTCCACAATTGTTCCTTTTCTTTGAGTAGCTTGTTTCTCCTTTATTCCAAACTGAGTAGAGTCATATTTAATTCTAAAGTGGCAAAACCACCCCCCTCTTCCTCAGACAAATTATTTAGTTGGATTTCCATATTTATAAGTTCCAAATCTTTTGTTTTTTGTTTCTGGAAAGCCCATATCTTTGTTTTTTCTTTGATTCTTTGAAGGTTTTTAACAAAGTGAGAAGCAGTCGAGCAAGTGCTCTATTGTGAAAAGGGGGTATAGTTTTTTGTTACCAATATTGTAAAGGATTCATCGATTACCCAAGTTCTATTGAATTTGAAGGGGCTTGGTGTCTTGCTTGACCCTTTTCTTAGTTCCAGAAAGATCGAACAGTGGTCTGAAATGCCTCCAAATCCAATCCACTGCTTCAGATGAATAGGATTTTCCAAGAGAGTGTCTATTATCAGGAAACGATCAAATCTTTTGGCTACACTGTTTTCCCCCACTCTGTTATTTCTCGAGGTCAGTTTGAGTTTTACAGGTTCAATGTCCAATAAGTTGCAATCGAAAAAAAATTGTGTGAAATAATCGGTCAATGGATCTGCTCTCGCATGTGTTCCACAAACTTCTGAAAAACCCAATGAAAAGTTTATGTCCCCTCCAAGTAAAACTCATTTTTCTTTCAGGAAATACTTTGTGAAAATATTGTCCTAGTAGGGGCCTCTGTTCTTGCAGGGGCCATAGATATTGATGATGTGAAGAAAATCTTCCAACTCTGTCGAAATGATTGTAATACCAATACCTGACTCAAAACCCCAAGAGTTTATTAATTGAATGGAATGGGTTTTCCACCCAATTTCCAGACCTCCAAATCTTCTTGTTGCATCCATTGTTTCAAAGTTCCATCCCCAGAGTAAGGAAATTAGTCTGGATTTTACTTCCTCTCCTTCCCCCATCATTTCTTGTAAAAGAAGTATATCTGGGTGTTCTAAATCGGCCACCCTTTTTAGGGCTTGTCTTTTGAGGGGGTTGTTGATGGGTTCTAAATCCCTTTAATTCAACAGCAGGAACCAAACCCGCCACCGAGGCCCAATTAGACTCTGCAACGTTTAATAGTGGAATGTTTCTCTAGATATTAAGATCTGGCCAATTAATCGATGGGCTTTGTGTTTTCTTGTGAAGGCTTCTCCTTCGGTTTGGACTTTCTCTTTTTGTATTTTCTTTTAGGTGGGACCAGTATAAGATAGGAGCCGGTATAAACCAACTAGGTAAAAAAACAGGAATAAGTTTAACTATAGGAGAGGAGGATGAGCTTGGGATAACCCATTACTCAAGCATGCAGACAACAATTCTATACCACATGCCTAGTACTAATACGTTAACAATGTGAATATTCAATTACTGACTGAGATACAAATCATCAAAAAGAAAACACATATGCGATACATAATCACAAGTAAAATAATTCACTTAACTCTAATCATCCATCACATAATAACACAACTATTCATCTTCATCATTAAATAAAGAACTGCAAAACATTGCATCTGATAACTTATCAATACATTTAATAGCTCTTACTCATTACAACACCCATTCATGAGACAAGATAGGAAATAGTTATTCTCCACGTCCAATCATACATGCATTTGATGAAAATATAATGTGTCTCTGGTCCAGAAGGACTTCTCAATTAAAGGTAGCTCCAAAATAATTCTTAACAAACCAGAAATGAGAGTTTCTTGCAACAACCATCGACCCTTGACTAATTGGTCGATGCTCCTATTTATAACATAAAATTCAACTGAAAATAATGGCTAAGTGTAGATAAGTAAAACAAAACTCGCCACGTGGTGTTATCCTATCAKCTTATCTAGGAGTTATCTCAAGSTATCATTTTAAACGGGTGGTTCTTCTCGTATTCTGACCAATTGATGAACAACTCTACACATGTGTGGGCATATGGAAATCTGTGTTGTTCCATCGCGGTTGCGTAAATTTCTCTAATCTCCACCACATGCKCCCAATACTTGACTAGACTGGCACTTAATTGTTGTAGTGCAACTCGAGCTCTGACTGGGTGTTCCATAAACCATTGCACCTGACTTGGCGTTGTGTCTTTCACCTTCACTAGTTATTCAACCCATGATGAATCTTGCTTGGTGTGAGATTCGACGATGTCGCACAGGTCGAAAAAGTCGTCAGGTGTGCCAAAATCGGAGAGTCCGATATCTTTCATCACCCGATTGATCTTAATCTAGTGTTTCTTGCACTTGGCCCACTTCTCTTGAATTTCTCGGTATAGTTCCCGAGACATTTTTTCCCAATACTCGGAAGACTTCTTTATGTGATCCAGAATTATTTTGTTCAACACTCAGATGCCGTGTTATTTTTTATCTTGGCCCTGTTGGACTACACCAATGTAGTCAAATATTTCTACAGCTTGATGCGCTTTTTTCGTACCACCGCTCCATATCCTTTCACATTGCGAGTGCCATGAGGAAGTCCTCCTGTAGCTCAGCAATTCTTGTGGTGAATAAGTGTCACTCGTCTGTGAATTTGCTATAGGCCTCCTGGAATTCACTCCTTAGGTATAGTGTGGCTTGTGTGGTGTCCTGATAGTACTTATCCAACTGGCGCAAATGTTCTAGTTCTTTTAGGGTGACGACCAACTTCTTTTCATATATTTTCTCTCTTTCTAGGGTGGCATCTGAGATCGCTCTCCCTACGCCGATAAGTTCGGATGTTCTAGCATTTTCTGTGTTTATAAAATTTTCCTCCGTGGTAATGAGGATAGAGTGATCCAAAGTGATCCTCCTTTTCTTCCTAGTCCATTGGACGATAGCCTTCCTTTTCCTGTCGTAAGTTATGCTGTGTATGTCGGCTACTTCATCCATAGGTTCGACAATCTGTTGATCCCCCCATGTGAGTTTATTCCTGAGACTTTCGTTGGTGTACACTTGTTCAAGATCGGGTTCTAGAGCTTCCTCGTTATGCTCCGAAGGCTCGGCCTCTATTTTTCTCTCATCGAGCGTCTGAGTACTGATAGAAATAGAGGTGTCGGGGATAGACTCGATACTTACTTGTTCATCGGTCGTTGAAATGTCGAGTTCCTGCTGCGGGGTTTTTCCCTCTGGGCCACCCGACTTCGGCTCATCTCTAGGACTATCTTCTTGGGTGGGTGGCGCATCGATCAAATTAGTGTCTGGGACACTTTTGACTTCCCTTTCTTTCTGCGGGACCCCCTGTTTTTGGACATCGAGGAGAGGAGAGGACGTCTTCTCAGGTCCCTTTTCTTCTTTCGACATGCACAGGGGTCCCAAGAGATGCCTCTAGGCTCTCATCATCATCATATATCTTTATAAATTCACTCAAGGGGTTCATTTTGCCAGTCCTCTTTGTTGCTTCGACGATATCTGGCTGAGATGAAACACTTGTCGGGGATCCAACCGGTGGCGTTGTGAATTCAGGGTCGTCTAACCTGGTAATTTCATCCAGGTCTATAAATTCAGGGCCGCTTGGCCCTACTCGGCTTCCTGCTGGGTTAACTACCAGGGATCTCGTGGTTTATGCGATATCTGGATCATCCTATAACCGGTCAATCATCTGTTTCACTTGCTCTAACATGAACAATCCCCTTTCCTGCGCATCCAGTGCCATAAGAAAACCTCTTCCTTGTACCAGGACTGCTTGGGAAATCTTTTTTGTTTTGGTGGCTATCATTTCTTCCCTAGCCCTAAGGCTCCTTGATCTTATTGTTCCAGGGTTTCCTCTTGTTCATCTAGGCTCATGGATTTGAACCTAGTCATCGTAGGATCGACCATCCTTGCTACAAATTCATCCCAATGCTAAGCGTTTTCACTGAATATCTCATCTTCAAACCTGTCATGGGTGTATGGCCAACACGACGATACTTGCAATGCGTGCCTCAAGACTAGACCTTTTGGGTCATGCTTGAGAAAATGGCCAGTCTGGAATCATAACCCAAATTGGTTCAATCCTTCCTGTTTGGCTTGAGCGGTGTCTTTTACCATGTAGAAACCTATATGGAATCCATAAGTTACCAGAGTATCATTGTAACCTTGCAGAATGGTTTGGTAGAAAATTTCCCCTACTACTAGTCGATCAGGGACATACATCGGTAACAAGTGCAGTGCTCTAGTGGGTTTGAAAACCCTGATGTAGTATCACGCTCATCCAAGTACCAGTGGCCAACCTTTGATATCATTTTTTTAGCCGCAGTCAACAGTCTCAGACACTCTTTCTTGAAAAGAATAAAATGAATGTGCACGATGAATTGATCGCAGATAAGGGATTAGGATTTCTTGTACCTATTCTCCCATAAGATGCTGAAATATACATGGACCGGGAGTTTTGAGGCGTGCCAGCTCAAGTTCATTTCAGCAAAGGAATTTATGGCACAGATGACGTCCAATAAATAAGAAGCCATGTAGAAGGATGGGGTCTTTCCTTCTTTCGACGCCTGAGCCTATTGAATGCAAATGCTCAACTGCTTGGAAATGATGGTGCCCCAATTAAAAACTCTCCCGGAAATGGCTATCATGTAAGTTAAAGGCATCCATCCCTCTGAAAATCTGGAACAATCTTTCTCCCCATACAGTCGGCAGATGATGGCCATTACATAGATATACGGCTCTCTTAATTTGGTCGTCGGGTACCAGTCGGAGGTCCGATTGGTGTAATTCTTATCCTCTCCCCACCATGAAGCCATCACTCGGCTGGTGTCATGTTTCTCATAGAATCTTACAACAAAATCAGTGTTCAGTCTCTCCTCTGGATCTCTGAGCTTGTAGTAATTCTGCACTTCCATCGGAAGGAAAATCCCAACACACTCGCCATTTTCATCATTAATCAAACACCTTTGTGTGTCTGTGTGGTCGATAAGCCACTTCAGGAGTTCTATGCAAGGAAAAACTAGAGTTCTGCTCGCTACCATGTGCAGGTACGATTTCAGATATTGGGAAAGACTTCATCGTCGAGCTTTCTCATATCGAGGTCGTTGTGCAGAGTATATTCGGGAAATGTTTCCCGCTTGATCTTCTTGAAAATTTCTCCCCGATGCAGGAGTACTGCCTTGGTCCCTATGCTTACTTCTGTATCTATAAGCGTTGGAAGCTGAGTGAAAATATTCTTGGTGGATGTCCTGATGATTGTTTCCGGCCTTGGAGTGAATTCTAATTGCTTTGCTAGCCCTGGGGATGAACCTTCTCCTACCTCTGATTCTTTCAACTTAGAATCCCTCGGCGATCGCCTAGTACTTGGTTTCTTTGGATGCATTGTTATTGCCATTGAAATCAGTCTTTAGGGCATGCGTACAGAGTAATCACCGGATAAAAATGTATGATGTGAAGCATAAAAAATCCATATACTGGTACATACCTGTAACGCTTGCTAAACCTGTTGTTTAATACTCACTGGACCTTAGAAAATTCCTCTGGATTGCTTGTCTCGCTCTTCTGGATGTTCTAAACTTCTTTGTGCATGATGATATTGTTTATGAACAGCTCGAAATAATTTAAACGGGGAAGAAACTATCATGTCGTATCAACCAATTAACTCGAGTTATGTGTTGAAATCAAATGAAATTTGTCATCGAATCCCTACAATTTAATTCATCGTGGGTTGATGGCAGAGGCATGGAGGGTGGTGCGTTGTATCGGTAAATTCAAGCGGTCCTTTTGATTCACGCACGAAGTAATAACTAATGCGATATTTCAAATTAATTAATTCCTTAAATGCTTCGAATCTAAACGTATCTTAGCGCTAAAACGTCCCATTGCGTCGTTTTCTTAGTGGGCGGATCGGGGATCGGCGATACGTGCTGAATGATTTCCCTGGTATCCTTCGGTGAAAACTTTCGACCCCGATTCAATTTCGTTGTACGACGCTGACATGGAAAAACTGACTCGGGGTTGTCAACAAGGTGCGCGTGTTAAAATAAGCCTAGGATTGTCGATGCCCAAAAGGTATCGGGGGTAGGCGATCGAGGAAAAACTTATTATGTTTTCTATGGACTTACTTTCGCAAAAACCTGTCAATGTCAAAATGCTTCGGGGATCGGCTATCGTCGATATCATTTCTTTCTCCATTTAACGTTGATTCTCCTCGCCTTTTACCGATGCTGACGAGGATCGATCATCGGCGATTTCTTTGCATGAAGCTTGTCATGAAAGGAAATTTTCTTCTGTCGATATCGGTTGAGGTCGGTGCTCAGTGGCAACGATTTCTTCGAATGATTTCCCTTCATATTTAATTCTTCCCGATGCCGAATCTTTGAGTGCGTCGGGGAAAAGTCCTTGCTTGTCAATTCTTTATTTAAATGTTAGTCTTTTAAGTTATGGGTTTTCATATGTTCAAGAAGACTATGATGAACTTAAATGAGGGTAAAAAATGATAAGCAAGGACAACATTTTTTCAATGAAGTTGACATAAACAGCGCAAAAGATCAAGTGGTACCCAAAAAGTAAAATTTCAACATAGGATTTTTGGGGTGTGTTGAGTGCTCAACAAATGGCGATTTACTGGGTGAAAGAAAAATATTTGTTCCTCTTTCAGGCTCGGCTGATGCAGAAGCTAGTAGGCAACTTGACTAGTTTAAAACAAAGCCTCTTTTACCCTTGCATTTGAAATTCTTTAGTTGATGTCTCTGGGTCTACCTATAGGGTTTTCAACCTCAAATCCGCCTTCTTTTCCTTCGACCCTGGATCACGCCCATTTTTGACAAGAATTTAATAAATTATTCACAGGCACTCGGACCTTTGTTATCTTTACTCACTTGTTACGGTGTTTCTCCGCTGCCAGCGAGCGTCCATAGCCCCAGTGGTCACCCCAACGTCACAGACCTTGCTCCTTTGCCATCAAGCATCCATAGCCCCGACGGAGATATCTGCATACCCTCCCCTATCGTGCGCTCATTTGATATAATTAACTTTTATTTCAGCAGTGGCCCTGAGCGAGTGAGAGGGTTAAGGTGAAACTTACTAGCTCTGTCTTTGAGGTGCATGTAGCCCTTTTCAGCTTTCCTTCTTTCCCTTAAGGTTTTACCAGACCACCAGGCGGACACTTTTGACATTTCTCCAAATTTGTTCATCTGCGCAGGTTAGATAGAGAACCCTTCGGAACAATTTCAAGTTCCCTAGTGCTTCTCATGTTTGTTCGTGAGCGACGAGTTAGGAAGAGAGTTTTCTATGTCGCATGTTTTTGAGGTCAACCATTGTCTTCCTAAACACAAACTTCAAAAGAACAGAAGTACAAATAGCAAAAGGAAACATAAAATAAAATGAATTTCGCAATCGACCTAGCTACAAATCAAAATATGAGAATGTGCACACAAAACATAAAATATGTTTTTTTTTTTTTTTAAATGAAAGTATTGTTTTAGAGCTTGGCCATTCACTGGGAGGGCGTCAGGTTCCCCCCTTAGATTCTGTAACCGATAAGTGTTTGTCCCAATCTTCTCGGTAACCTGGAAAGGTTCGAGCCATATATTTTGAAACTTAGAATGTTTACCTTTAAGTTCGTTTGCTCAGTCCCATTTCAAGACTAAGTCTCCTACTTCAAAGTTATTCCCTTTAGCCTTATGCTTGTCGAACCATCTTTTAACTATCTACTGGTGGGCTATGAATTTTGATTTATCTTTCTCCTTTTCTTCCTTTAACATGAGCAGGGTGTCAATTCTTTGTTACAATATTGATGAGGGATGCCCCCTGGACTCCTGAGCAATTTGAAGAGATGGGAGATATAGTTCGTTCAGAAGAATGGATTCCTGTCTGTATACCAGAAAGTAACTCTATCTACCCATAAAGCGTTGTGGAGTATATTATGCCAATTCCTTTGGTTGTTTGCAACCGTTCTCTTCAATATTCTCACTAGGTTCTTATTGGTTGATTATGCCACTCCATTTCCTTGTGGATAATAATTTGCAGAGTATTTGATTATGATTCCTTTATCTAGGGCGAACTATGTTAATAAGGTGGAAGAAAAGTAAGTTGCATTGTCAAAAACAAGAACAAAAGGGACACTGAATCTTGTGATTAATTGTTGTTCTATGAATTGGATCACTACCTTCTCATTTACATGAGTTAGGGGAATGGATTCTGCCCACTTTGTGAAATAATTGGTGGCAGTAAGAATGTAATTGTGTTGTTTCGAATATCCTTGTGTAATCTCTCCTGTGATATCTAACCCCCATCGCTTAAAAGGCCTAGAAACGGTCACCGGTTGGAGTGGGATTGTTGCCATCTTCTCTCTCCCAGCGCTTAATTGACAGATTTTACAGTTTCTAGCATATGTGTGGGAATCTTTGAAAAAAGTGTGCCAATAATAGCCAGATATCAGTATCTTATGAGCGACAGTGTCTCCTGCAAAATGTCCATTGACAGGGCCATCGTGGAGTTCCTTCAGAACTTTGTCTGTGTCTATACATTTGAGGAATCTTAAAAGTACCCCATCATAATTAACCCGGAAGAGTACCAAATTTATGAGACGATATTGCTTAGATTTTAACTTGAGAGCTCTCCTTTCCCTGGGATTTAGATCTTCTGGGAAAGTCCCATGATGCAGGAGATAAGTCAATTTCTCATACCAAGACTCTTCTCCTGGGGAAATGTATGAAGCTTCACCACACCATAGTGCCATTTCATTATCCCATCCGGGGTCTTCATTTACTTGGTCTTGAGCTTCAGCTTCCAGTTTGCTTAATCCTCATCCTTTAACTATTTTAGCAGGTTTTATGTTCAGATCAAACGCTTGGAATACTGTCATCCAGTTCCCTCTTCTTTCCCCCATCTCATGTTGCGTAAATAGGGATCGGACTGCGGGGTGAGGTATGATTACTTTGGTATGGTTCTTAAGGATGTAAGATCTTAAATGCTTTACTTCTTTGTAGACTTCATAAGCATGTTTATCTATAGAAGGAAAATTCAATTCCTCCCCTTGGAGGTTATCGCTCATGAATGACATCGGAGCCTCATTGTTTTCATCATCCTTCTGAGTCAAAACCGCAACTAACGATTGATCGAAGGTGAAAGTGTAGAGGAAGAAATATTTGTTGAAATCGAGACTCCATAATACGAGGGATTGGGATATATCATTCTTAATATCATTGAAGGCCTTCTTTCGTTCATCATCCCACTTAAATTCGGCATCTTTCTTAATCATCTTTTGTAAGCGATTGATACTTTCGGCGAAATCGGGAGTGAACTTTCTCACAAAATTGATTTTCTCAAAGAACGACTGCATAGCTTTCTTGTTGTGAGGCAATGGAAGTTTAGCTATGGCCTTAATCCTTTTTGGGTCCACGTGAATGCATGTTTTATATATAATGTGACCTAGGAGCTTACCCTCTTCGACACCGAAAATAGTTTTCTTAGGGTTTAAGGATATACTGTATTTCCTACACCTTTCGAAAATCTGGGTCAAGTGTTGGATGTGGTCTTCTCTATTCTTTGAATACACAATCACGTCATCCAATTAAACCACTACTCACTTGTTGATTAACCCCCAAAAATCCTCATCCATAGCCCTCTGGAAAGTTGCTCCTGCATTGATTAACCCAAAAGGCATATGTTTGTAAGCGAAAGTTCCCCACTTGGTTCGAAAGGTAGTTTTTAAGCGGTCTTCCTCCGAAACCAAGACTTGGTTATAACCTAAGAAACCATCCAGGAAAGAGAAAATTTAAGAGCTAGACATGGTCTGCAAGAGTTGTTCCATTTGCGGGACTAGGTAGTTGTATTTTTCCGAAGCTCTATTTAGATTTATAAAATCTACGCATAGGAAGATCTCCCCTGACTTTTTCCTTACAGGAACCAAATTAGCTACCCATGCAGAATGTTTAACCTGGAAGATAATTTTGGCGTATAACAATTTCTTTAACTTCTGACACATGAGGGGCTCCAGGGAAGGATGATACTTTCAGAGCTTCTGTTGGAAGGGTTTCGCTTCAGTTTTCAACGGGATAGTGTGTTGAATGATACAGGTATCATAAGTTTTCAGATCTCTGTAGTACCACACAAATACATCTTGATACTGCCTAAAAAGTTTGAGATAGGCCTTCCTTTCCTCTTTAGATATGGTTTTTCAGAGGTTTATGTTTTTGGGGTTTTTCGGGGTTCCGAGATTTTAGTTTCATGCACGGGACATGAGCTAGTGGTCTTAGCGTTTTTGGGCCCCTTAAATCGTTCCTTTAGATCAAAAAGGTTTTCTAGGTTGGCTATCCCCTTCAGTATAGTGTGATACTTTGAATTATCAATCAACTAATTTATATGAAGATCGGTTTCCGTCGAATGTTCCTGGAATGCTTCATCGTCAATGGCCAACTCTTTAAAAATGTCTTGGTTGGTCAGAAAGTTTATAATCTATTCGTCTCCCTCAAAAACTTTCCAATTAGAAATATTGTTGGGCACCAAGGGTTTATATAACAGTTCTATAGTGAACCGGGAGGCTTCATAATCTTCTAGAGGTAATAGCCTTGAGGCAACGGTGGCCAGAGAATCAACAAGAATGTTCTTTTCTCTGGGAATTGTTGTAATATTGAAAGCTCCAAAATGATCTATTAGCTTGTGCACTTCCTGTTGGTAATTATTCAGGTGTGGAGAATTTCAATGTACAATATTCCTTATCTATCTAACAATGATTTCAGAATCTCTGAAAACCTTCAATTCTTGAACGTTTAGGTCTATGGATTTATTTATCCCCTGTACTAAAGCCTCGTACTCGGCGATGTATTTCGTGCATTCAAATTCTAATCTGCAAGACAGGAACTATCATTCACCTTTAGGATTAATGAGAATGCATCTTGCCCCTGACCCTTCTTGTGATTTATATCCATCAAAATATAGGGTCCAAGCTTGCGAGAAATACGCATTGACTTCCCCTTCCCTATTACTCTGTTATTTTCCTCCTATTAGTTCTGTGATTTCTAACGTCGGTTGTTGACAAAAGAAGGTTTCTTCCGCTGTTGTCGGCAACTCCTCCTGAAAAATCATTTCAAATTTATGAGTGAGAGGGACATCAGATGAAAGAGGGAAGAAGTTCCCAACGTAGGAATCGCAGGAATAATTGCCTAGCACAGGGAAATCTGTCGATGATGGTTCGTCTGGGGTTTCTAGGTCAATGAAACTATGTTTCGGATACCTCTCTCTATCAATTATGATCATATTTTTGTATCCTTTCAATGGTAGCCAGAGATGTGCCCAATATGTACTAAAGTATTTGTTTAATTTCTCAGACCAATCTTGGCTTAGTAGTAACCCATATGCTTCTGGGATATCTACTACAATGAGGTCAATTAATTGCACAAACTTAGGATATGTCACTATTCTGATCATTACAGCTTTGAGTTCTCCCATGACTTTGACCTGGGTTCTGTCTAGTTGTATTACATGTTTGTCACTTTTGAGAGGGACAACATTTAATTTTTTTCAAATAGACAAGGGCATAACATTGGACGATGCTCCTGAATCGACTAAACAATTGTTGAGGTTTTTATTGAAAACTTCGAACGTTAAAAGAAAAGGTGGGGCAAAAGGTTTTCCCTTCTTATCTTCTGAGCAAGCATTTACAGTTGGTTTATTCACTAGGTCTATGGGAGTTAGATTTATTTCCTGATCATTGCATGTCGTGGGGTTTTCTACTGATTTCAAAGCTTGTAGCAGAAAGTATTTTTTATGAGGGAGTCTACATATGTCCATAACTAATATATTTGCCTTCAACTTCTTCAAATATTCAACTACGTTGTAGTCCAGTTTGGGTGATTCTCGGGTATGGATTCTTATGGGGTTCTTACAGGGAGAAAAAGATGCTTTTAGATGGTCGGGAGTTGATCTTCCCGCCAATGTTTGGG
>SNQJ01S0017108.1:103591-114293 GCA_010110895.2 Picea sitchensis | reverse complement strand
AAACAAGGCACTTGCATATCAGTTTAAGCATACAATTTTCTCTCAACCATTGTGATAGAGAAACTAAGCACAATGTGAACATTCAATGGTTTAAGGTTTTTGATAGCCAATGTCCATTACTTCTTATGGATATGCAATTTTTTTATTTACTTATAATATTTATAATGCCTTGAAATTTCATTGCTCAAAAACTATGAGTGTATTAATACATATGTTATACATGGCTATCAAAAATCATTACACCTCCTCACACGGTTCAATAATTCCATGAGGAAATGGGATTAATAAAGCCAATTGTGTCTGAGAACGACAACAACAACTTAGATGACATCAAACTCCCAAGGGCTTTGAATTCAACCAAACGTTTCCATGGAAACAAATTCAAACTTAGAAGTCACCTTGAATTCCAAGGCCTCTTCATTCTCTCATTTAAAGTGTCAGGTCTCTCACATGTCCATAATTTTCATCAACTACAAAGGATTTGTCATAAGCTTAAAAATTGGAAGCCTTGGAGTCTTGAATCGGGAAAAAGGTGGGCAAATGGTATGGGACACTCACTAGCGATTGGAACACTGTAATTTCCTCACATGGGCTAGAGGAAGAACACGATATATGGTATGGAAAAAATTGAAAGGAAGCATATCATGTGCATCATAGGCTTCCTACACTAATCAATGAGAGAAGAACGTGCAAAAATTAAATAAATACAACTGCAATAATAAATAAGACAGACACATACAACCATTAGACAACAATTTCCTGGGTAAACCCTTACAGGAGAAACATCACACACTCTAAAGCACACTCAATGTATTATTCAACAACTGAATGGTTACAATGCATTACAGAGTCCCCGTGCTCTCAACAAGAGTATTTAGCAGTAGCATGAGGATTTTGAAGATTTTTTGGTAACATAACAGTAAGTTAAAACTCACACTTTGTTTTTCTCCAACCCTAGCACTCAATAAATAATCATAACAAAAACCATAAACCATTTATGGTTTTCCAATTCTACATGCTAGAAACCACTAGCAATTAATTGGTCAATTTTTGCCTAGTGATATGCATTTATTATTTGCCACTACTCTATAGTTATTCCTTTCTACCACTCTACACTTATTCCCTTCTATAGCTCTGCATTTACTCCCTTCTCCACTGTGGGACTGCAAGGTGTATGACACACATGTCCCAACATTGATCCACTTGTCATGTACCTTGCGAGAGTATAAGGGAGAATGTTTCAATTTGCAAGCCAATTGCTAGGGGCCACAAGGCCCATAGACTCATAACCCCGCTTGAATTTAATTGTGCTCATCAGTTTCATCAATGCGTTTGTAGTATTCTGCGAAGTGTTAACTTTCTCTAGTATCACCTTTCAATCCTTTACCATGTCCCTAATGAAATGGTATTGGATATATAAATGCTTTGTCTTGGCATGAAAGGTTTGGTTCTTAGCTACAAAAATGGCATTGTTACTATCACATTGAATTGTAATAGATCTTTGACATAACCCTACTTCTAAGCATAGTTTCATAAGACAAATGGTTTCAGTACATGCATGAGAAGTTGTCATATACTCTACCTCTGCAGTGGAAGAAACAATCATAGCTTGTCGCTTGCTCATCCAACTTACTACTCCACCAAGCAACCGAAACATCTATCTGCTCATAGATCTCCTTTTATCTACATCCCCTGCCAAATTAGAGTCTGCATAACCCTGCATATTTGTGGAGTAAATGGAATATTCATAAGTACCTCGCAAATACTTAAATACCATCTTCACTACTGCCCAATGTTCACGTCCAGTATTATCCATGAATCAATTCAAGACTCCCACTACTTGGGCAATGTATAGTATAGTATAGACCATAGCATACATCAAACTACCGACAACACTAGCATAAGGAACATAAGCCATATCGTCCATCTCTGTGGATTTTATAGGGCACTATTCAACTGAAATCTTAGTTCCAACATAAATCAAAACACTCAATGGTATGCAATCTACCATGTGAAAATGTTGTAGTAGATAGTTTGCATTCTTACTTCGGCTCAACCAAAGTTGTTTATTTTCTCTATCTCTCCTAATATCCATTCCAAAGATATATTTTGTATCCCCCAAGTCCTTCATATCAACTTGTGTTGAAAGATGAGACTTCAAATCACGAATCACATCTTTACTGTTACCAAAGAATAACATATCATCTACGCATAGTGTTATAACAAGGAAATTACCACCATTATGTTTGTAATACATGCAATGATTTGATTTGGATCTCAAAAATCCCAATCCCAATACAAAAAGAATCAAACTTTTGGTACTACTTTTAGTACACTATTTGAGACCACATAAAGACTTTTTTAATTTGTAAACCAATGATTCTTTACCTTTTTCAATGTAGTGCTTTGACTATGTCATATAGATCTCTTCCTTCAAGTAATCGTGTAGGACTGTTGTTTTCACATTCATCTATTCTATCTCTAAATCAAAAGTTGTTGCTATAGATAATATGATCTTAATATATGTTAACTTAGAAACTGGGGAAAATATCTCACCAAATTCTATCCCCTCAACCTCGGAATATCCTTTCACAACCAACCTTTCTTTGTGCTTTTCAATGTTTCCATCTAAATCGATCTTCTTTTTGAATAATCATTTACATCCAATGAGTTTATGTCCATGAGGAAACAATACCAAGGCCCATGTATCATTATTTATAAGTTCATCCATATCCAATCTCTGAGACTCATTATCTTCCATCTCCATTGTCGCTTTCATAGTTCTAAGCTCATTGATGTTAGCAAATAAAGAAAACATACATATGAAATTAGACATTATGTAATTATACATATCCAGTTGCCTTCTTTGGCAAGTGGATCTCCTTAAATTTTGAGGTGGATTTTCTTCCTCCTCTTCCTCCTCTTTGATCCCTCCTCCTAATAAAGTCTATCATGATCTTATCTTTCAGTTTTTGGTTTATATTTTTCAATCTTGGGTGGTGGTTGAACCGTCAACTTCTTCTCATCCTCTTCTAGTTGTAGCACCATGGGAGAAGGCTTAACTTCTTTGAATATAAAATTTATGTAATACAAAACTTTTATAGCCATAGGATCCCAAATCTTGTACCCATTAACACCAACTCCTGGCCAATGAAGACACATTTCATAGTCTTCTTATTCAACTTTGACCGCTTCTCCTTAGGCACATGAGCATATGCCTCACAACCAAAAACACAAAGATGCTAAAGTGATGGATTATTGCCCATCCATACCTCCATAGGGGCCCTATCCACTATAATTTATGTGGGAGACATGTTAATCAAGTAACATGCAATAGAAACAACTTTTGCCCAAAACTTCTTCTCTAAGGTAGCTCCATTAAGCATACTCATGGCTCTCTCTATCAACATTCTATTCATTTTCTCTACAACTCCATTCTGTTGAGGGGTATATGGAGTTTTATTATGTCTTTCAATGCCATTATCCTTTAAAAACTTATCTTGTTCTAGAACAAAACTCAGTCCTCAAGACCTTAATCTCCATACCACTCTAATTTTCCAAGAGAGATTTAAACTCCTTAAACCAACTAAAAACTCAAATTTAGTTATAAGACAATATATCTATGTCATTCTAGAATAATCATTAATGGATGACACAATAAAAAGCCTTAGAAATGGAAGGAACTTTAACTGGACCAAATACATCGAAATGAATTAAATCAAACGACCCAAAAAACTTGTGAGAACTAGAATACAACTGAACATGATTATGTTTTCCATGTATGAAATGCTCACAAAAATCAAATTCAAGAGCAAAATCATTCAATTCATAGACAAGGACTTTTTTTTGCAAGTCCCATAGGCCCTTCTCACCTATATGGTTCAATATTTGGTGTCATAGACATGTCTTCTCTGCATGTAACTTGCTTTCTAAAGCAAGAGCTTGTTTAGGAACCTATAAAGCATGACCATCATAAGTAGATATAGGTTTTGATTGTGAAGGTGTAGATTCTACAAATCTCTCCACTACGAAAATAAAAGAACTATTACATTGAATAGTGTTCAACAAAAGAATCTATTCCAACACATGACGAACACCTTAAGAAGCCACTCACACAAACAAATCCAATATCATAACACCAATGTTTTTAAGTGGTTAAAACCCTCTAAGAGGGAAACAGTTCATGGCCCTGTCCAATGTGACCACTTGAGGCAATATATTAATGAAAAAGAAAAATATTTTACAAGAGAGTTTCTCATAATCGATCGTCAACAAATGACCCTCCATTCTTTTTAGATAGAGATAATGGACCAATAAGGTGCTAAGCCATGGATCAATATATCTACTAAGATCAAGGACAAAATGAACCGTCAAATCACTCTATTTCTAGAACATATCGTGATTGTCAGATTACATAACTACAAGTGTATACTTGACCATACTGCCACTTAACTATTGTAGCACAGCCCGAGCTCTGACCGAGTTTTCCATAAATCGTTGTATCTGACCTGGCGTTGCATCTATCACCTTTGCTAGTTCTTCAGCCCATGATGAATCTTGCTTGGTGTGAGATTCAACGATGTCGCGCAGGTCGAAAAATTTGTCGGGTGTGCCGAACTCGGAGACTCTGACATATTTCATCATCCGATTGATCTTAATCCAGTGTTTCTCTCACTTGGCCCACTTCTCTTGAATTTCTCGGTGTGGTTCCCAAGACATTTTTTCCCAATACTCGGTTGACTTCTTCATGCGATCCACACTGCTTTCATTCAACACCCGGATGTTGTGTTCTTCTTTATCTCGGACCTGTTGGACTACACTAATGTAGTCAACTCTTTCTATGGCTTGTTGTGCTTTTTCGTACCACCGCTCCATATCCTTGCACGTCGCGAGTGCCATGAGGGAGTCCTCCTGTAGCTCAACGATTCTTGTGGTGAATAAGTGTCGCTCATCTGTAAATTTTCTATAGGCCTCCTGGAATTCGCTCCTTAGGTATATTGTGGCCCGTGTGGTGTCATGATAATACTTAGCCAAGTGGCGCAAATGTTCTAGTTCTTTTAGGGCAGTGACCAACTCCTTTTCATCTATTTTCGCTCTGTCTAGGGTGGCGTCTAATGTCACTCTCCCTGTGCTGATAAGTTTGGATGTTCTGGCAATTTATTTGTTTATCAAATTTTCCTCTGTTGTATTGAGGATAGAGCGATCCAAAGTGATCCTCCTTTTCTTGGTGGTCCATTGGACGATAGCCTTCCTTTTTCTGTCATAATCTATGTCATGTTTGTCGGCTACTTCGTCCACAGGTTTGAAAATCTRTTGATCCCCCCATGTGAGTTTATTCCCCAGACTTTCGATGGTGTACACTTGTTCAATATCGGGTTCTAGAGCTTCCTCGTTATGCTATGAAGGCCCGGCTTATGTTTGTCTCTCATCGAACGTCTGAATACCAATAGAAAGAGAGGTGTCATGGATAGACTCGATACTTACTTGTTCATATGTCGTTGAAATGACGACTTCCTACTGCATGGTTTTCCCCTCTAGCCCGTTCGACTTCAGCTCATCTCTAGGACTATCTGCTTGGGTGGCCAACGCATMGGGMAACTTAGTGTCTGGGACACTTTCGACTTCCTTTTCTTTCTACAGGACCTCCTGGGTTTGGATGTCAGGGAGAGGAGAGGAYGTCTTCTCAAGTCCCTTTTCTTCTTCGACATGCACAGGGGTCCTAAGAGATGCCTCTGGGATCTCATCACCATCATATATCTTTATAAATTTTCTCAAGGGGTTCATTGTGCCGGTCCTATACGATGCTTCGACGATCTCTGGTTAAGTCGAAACACCTATTAGGGATTCGACCAGCAGCGTCRTGAATTCAGGGTCGTCTAACCTTGTAATCTCATCCAGGTCTATAAATTTAGGGCCACTTGGTCCTGCTCAACTTCCTGCGGGGTTAACTATMGGGATCCCGTGGTTTCTACAAATTGTGGATCATCCTATAATCGGTAAATCATCTGTTGTGCTTTCTCTAACATGAAAAAACCCCTTTCTCGTGCATCCAGTGCCATAGGAAAACCTCTTCCTTGCATCGGGACTGCTTGGGAAATCTTTGTTGTTTCATCAACTATCATTTCTTCCCTGGCCCTGAGGGATCCTTGATCTTATTGTTCCAAGGTTGCCACTTGTTCATCTAGGCTCATGGCTTTGAACCTGGTCATCCTAGGATCGACCATCCTTGCTACAACTTCATCCCAATCCTGAGCGTTTTTGGTGAATATCTCATCTTCAAACATGTCATGGGTGTATGGCTAGTAGGACGATACTTGCGATGTGTGCCTCAGGACTAGACCTTTTGGGTCGTGCTTGCGAAAATGACCAGTCTGGAATCAGAACTCCAATTGGTTCAATCCTTCCTATTTTGCTTGAGTGGTCTCTTTACCAGGTAGAAACCTATATGGAATCCATAAGGTATGAATGTTTGCTTCTTATATTTTACCAGAGTAGCATTGTAACCTTGTAGGATGGTCTGGTAGAAGATTTCCCCTACTACTAGTCGATTAGGGACATACACTGGTAATAGGTGTGATGCTTTGGTGGCTCTGAAAACCCTAATGTAGGTGTCACGCTCAACCAGGTACCAGTGGCCAACCTTTGATATCATGTTTTTAGCCGCAGTCGACAGTCTCGGACAATCTTTCTTGAAAAGAATAAAATGAATGTGCGCGATGAATTGATCGCAAATGAGGGAGTAGGATTTCTTGTACCCGTTCTCCCATAAGATGCCAAAATATACATGGACCGGGAGTTCTGATACGTGCCAGCTCAATTTCATTCCGACAAAGGCATTTCTGGCATAGATGACGTCCAATAAATAAGAATCTATGTAGAAGGATGGGGTCTCTCCTTCTTTCAGTGCCTGATCCTGTTGAATGCAAATGCTCAACTGCTTGGAAATGATGGTGCCCCAGTTAAAACCTCTCCCAAAAATTGATACCATGTAATCTAAAGGCATCCATGCCTCTAAAAATATGGAACGATCTTTCTCCCCATACAACCAACATATGAGGGCCATAAGATAGATACACGGATCTCTTAAGTTGGTCGTCGGGTACCAGCAGGAGGTCCAATTAGTTTACTTTTTATCCTCTTTCCACCATGAAGCCATCACTCGGTTGGTGTCGTGTTTCTCATAGAAGCTTACAACAAAATCGGTGTTCAGTTGTTCCTCTGTATCTCTAATCTTGTAGTAATTCTACACCTCGATCGGAAGGAAAAACCCAACACACTTGCCATTGTCATCATTAATCAAACACCTTTGTGTGTCAGTGTGGTTGATAAACCACTTCAGGAGTTTTATGCAAGGGAAAACTGGAGTTATGCTCGCTACCATGTACAGGTACGATCTTCAGATATTGGGAAAGACTTCATCGTTGAGATTTCTCATATCGGGGTCGTTGTGAAGAGTATATTCGGAAAATTCTTCCCTCTTGATCTTCTTGAAAATTTATTCCCAATTCTAGAGTACTGCCTTGGTCCCTATGCTTTCTTCTGTGTCTCCAAAGGTTGGAGGCTGAGTAAAAATATTCCTTATGGATGTCCTGATGACTGGTTTCGGTCTTGGAGCGAATTCTAATTACTTTGCTAGCCCTAGGGACGATCCTTCTTCTACCTTTGATTCTTTCAACTTAGGCACCCTTGGAGATCGCCTAGTACTTGGTTTCTTTGGAGGCATTGTTCCTTCCATCGAAATCAATATTTAGGGCATGCGTATAGAGTAATCACCGGATAAAAATGCATGAAGTGAAGCATAAAAAATCCATAGACCGGTACATACCTATAACGCTTGCTAAACTTGTTGTTTAATACTCACTGGACCTTAGAAACTTTTTCCGGATTGCCTGTCTCGCTCCTCTGGATGTTCTTAACTTCTTTGTGCACAATGATATTGTTTATGAACAGCTTGAAAGAATTTAAACAGGGAAGAAACTATCATGTTGTATCAACCAATTAAGTCGGGTTATGAGTTGAAATCAAACGAAATCTTCCACCGAATCCCTGCAATTTAATTCATCATGGGTTGACAACGGAAGCATGAAGGGTGGTTTGTTGTATCAGTAAATTCAAAAAGTCATTTTGATTCGCGCACGAAGTAATAACTAATGCTAGATTTTGAATTAATTAATTCCTTAAATTCTTTGAATCTAAACGTATCTTAGCACTAAAACATCCCATCGCGTCATTTTCTTAGTGGGTGGATTAAGGATCAAGGATGCGTGGTGAATGCTTTCACTGGTATCCTCCGATGAAAACTTCTGACGTCAATTCGATTTCGTTGTACAATGCTGACGTGGAAAAAATGACTCGGGGTTTTCAACAAGGTGCGCGTGTTAAAATAAGCCTAGGATTGTCGATGCCCAAAAGGTATCAGGGGTCGACAATTGGGGAAAAAAATACTATGTTTTCTACGGACTTACTTTCGCAAAAACTTGTCGATGTCGAAATGCTTCGGGGATCGGCTATCAATGATATCATTTATTTCTTCGTTTAGCATTGACTCTCCTTGCCTTTTACCAATGCCGACAGGGATCGGTCATCTGTGATTTCTTTGCATGAAGCTCGTCGCGAAAGACAATTTTCTTCTGCGGATTTCAATTAAGGTCGATGCTCAATGACATCAGTTTCTTCAAATGATTTCCCTTCATCTTTAATTATTTCCGATGCTGAATATTTGAGTGCGTTGGGGAAAATTCTTTGGTTGTCGATTCTTTATTTAAATGTTAGTATTTTCAGTTATGGGTTTTCATATGTTTAAGAAAACTGTGATGGACTTAAATGAGGATAAAAAATGATAAGCAAGGACAACATTTTTTCAATGAAGTCGACGTAAACAACGCAAAAGATCAAGTGGTACCCAAAAAGTAAAATTTTGACATAGGCTTTTTAGGGTGTGTTGAGTGCTCAACAGGGGCCAGCCAGACCCCTACAGTTAAAGGAACAACATTTCATCAAGGGCCCTTTCCAATGGCTTGCCTTTCTCTAAGCGGCCATTCAATAGAGATTTGTTTCCTAGACAAAAGATCAATTTTGGCTTTTTTATGTTCCTTCGAGATATAATATTTTCTCCCCCACCCACTTTTTTATGTGGTTACCGGCTCCGTGGTTAAACCCCCCAAGGGTCCTTTCTTATGTGATCTGAGAAAATATCTCCCTATAGAGGTGGTTGAGGAGGAAGAGGAAGAGTACTCTTCTATAGAACATAAACAATTTGTTCTAGGGGGGGCAATTGCAGTGGTCTCAATGAGAGAAGAAGACTGTGTGGTTAGCCGAGGAGGAAGGATGGTGTGGGTCGGGAAAGATAGAGTCCTCAACCACTCATTGTTTTTTAAATTTAAATTGTTTATTAAAACGGTAATAGGGGGAGATGAGTTAGAAGAAGTACCCATGGTCACGTGAGGTATGAGTCCTGATCCAGTCTTGGAGGGGCACATAGTTTCTTCTCCCTTATTGGAAGCATGTCTTGAGAAGAGTGTGGAAGAGTGACGTTCCAGTATCAGAGCCTCCTGTAATGAAATAAATTGTTGACCTTTTTCCTCCTGAAACCAAAAACCTTCACTTGTGGATGCAATGGCAGAGTTAACCTTTTTGTTGTCGCCCTTTAACATTGTTATAAACTATGCCTCCAGTCCTGACTGGTAGACTACAACTCTTAATCAAATGTATGTATTGATTGCATCTCCTGCACCTGAAAGGGACATTTTCATAGTCCAGCCTCTGAGTGTATGTGTAGCTTCCCCAACTGAGGTCGACTTCTTCTCCAATAACTTCCCTGATATTTAAATTAACTAAGACCCTTGCCACCTTCCTTTGCTTCATTTCTTCGAAGGTCATATCAGCGTCCATGAAGTCTCCCAGATAGTTTCCAATTGATTTGAAGTTCGCAAAGGACAAAAGATGAAGTGGGGGCACTGGGATCCTTACCCAAACCAAAATAATATCCATTTGTTCTTTGTTGGCATCAAAAAGAGGACTCTAGGGCTTGAGGAGAAGGGGGGATTTGTTTACGCTCCAGGGTTTCCCTAACACCCACTTTGAATGCTCGGGTTGTAGGAAGGTAAATGAAAACAAGTTCATGTTTAGTTTGACAATATCAAAAACATATCCAAGATGTTCCTTCCAATAAATAAGCATCCAGTCGGTCAAGGTTTTGAGTGAAAAGGTTATTCCACTGGCTCGGCCCACCAGAGTTTGGTTTTCCATGTGAATAACCTAGCTTAGATCCACTTCTTCCCCGAGGATCAGATTTCCAATTTTCCCTTTTGACTTTAGGCTTTTCCGTTTTAACCTGTGCCCTTCTCCTGTCTTCACACTAGAGCCACCGGGGTCATTACTGTCACCGGAATGAAGAGGAGAGGGTGTCACCTGAGAGTGTTCTTTAGAAAATAGGGACTAGTCGAAACCCATATGTTCCTTTGCCTCTGAAAAAGATGAAATGAAACCCTTGTCAATGGGGAAAGAGGAAAACCCTTTTGTGCCATGATCTGCAGTCTCATCTGGAAAACTAGAACTCCCTTCATGAATACCAGAAGGACTAAATCCTTCTTGAGGAGGAGAGGGCGAAGAAAGTAAAAATCCTCCTTCTGTTTGGTTAAACCAGTCCAAGTTCGAGGTTCGTTGTAGGCTGAGGGAAGGTAGAGAAATGATTGTTGGATGG
>SNQJ01S0017108.1:91701-103157 GCA_010110895.2 Picea sitchensis | reverse complement strand
AAGAAGGCACTTTCGTATCAGTTTAAGCATACAATTTTTCTCTCAACCATTGTGATAGAGAAACTAAGCACAATGTGAAAATTCAATGGTTTAAGGTTTTTGATAGCCAGTGTCCATTACTTCTTATGGATATGCAAATTTTTTATCTACTTATAATATTTATAATGCCTTGAAATTTCATTGCTCAAAAAATATGAGTGTATTAATACATATGTTATACACGACTATCAAAAATCATTAAACCTCCTCACATGGTTCAATAATGCCATGAGGAAATGGGATTAATAAAGCCAATTGTGTCTGAGAACGACAACAACTTAGATGACATCAAACTCCCAAGGGCTTTGAATTCCACCAAACGTTTCCATGGAAACATATTTAAACCTAGAAGTCACCTTGAATTCCAAGGCCTCTTCATTCTCTCATTTAAAGTGTCAGGTCTCTCGCATGTCCATAATTTTCATCAACTCCAAAGGATTTGTCATAAGCTTGAAAAGTGGAAGCCTTGGAGTCTCGAATGGGAAAAAAGGTGGGCAGATGGTATGGAACACTCACTAGCAATTGGAACACTTTAATTTCCTCATCTGGGTTAGAGGAAGAACACGATATATGGTATGGAAAAAATCGAAAGGAAGCATATCATGCACATCATAGGCTTCCTACACTAATCAATGAGAGAAGAACGTGCAAAAATTAAATAAACACAACTGCAATAATAAACAACACAGACACATGCAACCATTAGACAATGATTTCTTGGTTAAACCCTTACGGGAGAAAAATCACACACTCTAAAGCACACTCAATGTATTATTCAACAACTAAATGGTTACAATGAATTACAGAGTCCCCGTGCTCTCAACAAGAGTATTTAGCAGTAGCATGAGGATTCTGAAGATTTTTTGGTAACATAACAGTAAGTTAAAACTAACACTTTGTTTTTCTCCAACCCTAGAACTCAATAAATAATCATAACAAAAGCGATAAACCATTTATGGTTTTCCAATTCTACATGCTAGAAACCACTAGCAATTAATTGGCCAATTTTTGCCTACTAGTGATATGCATTTATTATCTGCCACTACTCAACAGTTATTCCTTGCTACTACTCTACACTTATTCCCTTCTATAGCTCTGCATTTACTCCCTGCTCCATTGTGGGACTGCAAGGTGTATGACACACATGTCCCAACATTATTCCACTTGTCATGTACCTCACGAGAGTATAAGGGAGAATGTTTCAATTTGCAAGCCAATTTCTAGGGGCCATAAGGTCCATAGACTCATAACCCTGCTTGAATTTAATTGTGCTCACTAGTTTCATCAATGCATTTGTAGCATTCTGTGAAGTGTTAAGTTTCTCTAGTATCACCTTTCAATCCTTTACCATGTCCCTAATGAAATGGTATTGGATATATATATGCTTTGTCTTGGCATGAAAGGTTTGGTTCTTAGCTACAAAAATGGCATTGTTACTATCACATTGAATTGCAATAGATCTTTGACATAACCCTACTTCTAAGCATAGTTTCATAAGACAAATGGTTTCCTTACATGCATGAGAAACTTCCATATACTCTACCTCTTCAGTGGAATAAACGACCATAGCTTGTCGCTTGCTCATCCAACTTACTACTCCACCAAGCAATTGAAACATGTATCTGCTCATAGATCTCCTTTTATCTACATCCCCTACCAAATTAGAGTCCACATAACCCTGTATATTTGTTGAGTAAATGGAATATTCATAAGTACCTCGCAAATACTTAAATACCATCTTCACTACTGCCCAATGTTCACGTCCAGTATTATCTATGAATCAATTCAAGACTCCCACTACTTGGGCAATGTATAGTCTAGTATAGACCATAGCATACATCAAACTACCAACTACACTAGCATAAGGAACATAAGCCATATTTTCCATCTCTGTGTATTTTATAGGGCACTATGCAAATGAAATATTAGTTCCCACATAAATCAAAACACTCAATGGAAAGAAATCTACCATGTGAAAATGTTGTAGTAGACAGTTTGCATTCTTACTTCAGCTCAACCAAAGTTGTTTATTTTCTCTATCTCTCCTAATATCCATTCCAAAGATATATTTTGTATCCCCCAAGTCCTTCATATCAACTTGTGTTGAAAGATGAGACTTCAAATGACAAATCACATCTTTACTGTTACCAAAGAATAACATATCATCTACACATAGCTTGATAACAAGGAAATTACCACCATTATGTTTGTAATACATGCAATGATTTGATTTGGATCTCAAAAATCCCAATCCCAATACAAAAAGAATCAAACTTTTGGTACCACATTTTGGGAGACTATTTGAGACCACATAAAGACTTTTTTAATTTGTAAACCAATGACTCTTTACCTTTTTCAACGTAGTGCTTTGACTATGTCATATAGATCTCTTCCTTCAAGTAATCGTTAAGGAATGTTGTTTTCACATTCATCTATTCTCTCTCTGAATCAAAAGTTGTTTCTATAGATAATATGATCTTTATAGATGTTAACTTAAAAACTGGGGAAAATATCTCACCAAATTCTATCCCCTCAACCTCAGAATATCCTTTCACAACCAACCTTTCCTTGTGCTTTTCAATGTTTCCATCTAAATTGATCTTCTTTTTTAATACTCATTTACATCCAATGAGTTTATGTCCATGAGGCAACAATACCAAGGCCCATGTATCATTCTTTCTAAGTGCATCCATATCCAATCTTCGAGACTCATTATCTTCCATCTTCATTGTCTCTTTCATAGTTCTAAGCTCATTGATGTTAGAAAATAAAGAAAATATACATATGAAATTAGACATTTTGTAATTATACATATCCAGTTGCCTTCTTTGGAAAGTAGATCTCCTTAAATTTTGAGGTGGATTTTCTTCCTCCTCTTATGAACTCTTTGATCCCTCCTCCTAATAAAGTCTATCATGATCTTATATTTCATTTTTTGGTTTATCTTTTTCAATCTTGGGTGGTGGTTGAACCGCCAACTTCTTCTCATCCTCTTCTAGTTGTAGCACCATGGGAGATGGCTTAACTTCTTTGAATATAACATTTCTTCAATACAAAACTTTTATAGCCATAGGATCCCAAAGCTTGTACCCTTTCATAGTCTTCTTATTCAACTTTGTTCGCTTCTCCTTAGGCACTTGAGCATATGCCTCACAACCAAAAACACAAAGATGCTAAAGTGAGGGCTTCTTGCCCATACTGACCTCCATAGGAGCCTTATCCACAATATTTTATGTGGGAGACATGTTAATCAAGTAACATGCAATAGAAACAACTTTTGCCCAAAAATCCTTCTCTAAGGTAGCTCTACTAAGCATACTCATGGCTCTCTCTATCAACATTATATTCACTTTCTCTACAACTCCATTCTGTTGAGGGGTATATGGAGTTGTATTATGTCTTTCAATGCCATTATCCTTTAAAAAATTATCTTGTTCTAGAACAAAACTTAGTCCTTAAGACCTTAATCTCCATACCACTCTAATTTTCCAAGAGAGATTTAAACTCCTTAAACCGACTAAAAACTCAAATTTAGTTCTAAGACAATATATCCATGTCATTCTAGAATAATCATTAATGGATGACACAATACAAATCCTTAGAAATGGAAGGAACTTTAACTGGACCAAATACATCAAAATGAATTAAGTCAAACGACCCAAAAACTTGTGAGAACTAGAATACAACTAAACATGATTAAGTTTTCCATGTATGAAACGCTCACAAAAATCAAATTCAAGAGCAAAATCATTCAATTCATAGACAAGGATTTTGTTTTGCAAGTACCATAGGCCCTTCTCACCTATATGGTCCAATCTTCGGTGCCATAGAAATTTCTTCTCTACATGTAACTTTCTTTCTAAAGCAAGAGCTTGTTTAGGAACCTAAAGCATGACCATCATAAGTAGATATAGGTTTTGATTGTGAAGGTGTAGATTCTACAAATATCTCCATTACAAAAATCAAAGAACTATTACACTGAATAGTGTTCGACAAAAGAAGGTATTCCAACACATGAAGAACGCCTTAAGAAGCCACTCACACAAAAATATCAAAGATCATAACACTAATGTTTTTAGGTCGTTAAAACCCTCTAAGAGGGAAACAGTTCATGGCCCTGGCCAATGTGGCCACTTGAGACAATATATTAATGCAAAAGAAAAATATTTTACAAGAGAGTTTCTCACAATCGATCGTCAGTAAATGACTCTCCATTCTTTTTAGATAGAGATAATGGACCAATAAAGTGATAATCCATGGATCAATATAGCTACTAAGATCAAGGACAAAATCAACCGTCAAATCACTCTATTTCTATAACATATCGTGATCGTCAGATTACATAACTACAAATGTATACTAATTCATGCTAAAGAAACACACTTTTACCTAAATACACATTAGACCAAGTTGATCTTAACTAACTCCTAAGTCTCTAAATATCCTAACATCCCCCCTTAATAAAAACATGGGATGTGATTGAAGGATTTTCAAAGGTGACACAATAGCAGAAGGAAGGAGGCATTAGAGCCTATCCCCCCTTAATGACAACTTTTTGAACTCCTAACATAGATCAAATTTTGGAAAATGTTGCTTCTGTAAGAGACTTTGTGACAATGTCTACAACTTGATCTTTTGTAGGGAAAAAGAGCACTTCAAGAACTCAATCATTAATGAGCTTTCTAACGCAGTGCATTTGTATTTCAATGTGTTCATTGCGTTAATGTTGAACTGTTTCTTTGGAGAGCTTGATGGCACTATGATTGTCACACCAGAGGGTGGTCAAATGTTGTTATTGGAAGCCAAACTCTGAAATGATCTATCAAAGCCACAAGGCTTCTTGATTTGCATTAACCATTGCTCGATACTTTGCTTCTGTTGAAGAAAGAGAAATAACATGTTGTTTGTTACAAGCTCAAGTGACAGGTCTAGAACCAAGGTTGAAAACATAACCTGGAGTAGAATTTCAATCATCGAGGTTGCTGGCCCAATCAAAATATGTAAAACCAACCAACAAAGGAGTCCCCCTTGAATTGTAATGTATCCCAAACTAAATTGCACCATTGATATTTTGAAGTATGTTTTTAGTCGCTTTGCAAAGGATTCCATGGGGTGTTTGCATATATCGGGAAACAAGACTAAAAACAAAGGAAATATTAGGATGGTATGAGCCAAATACAAAAGGATACCAACTAAGTGATGTACAAAGTGGCATTGAATTCAGGAGTAGTACATGTGGCATCAATTTTGACTTTAGGTTGGAAGGGAGAAGGGGTCGGTTTACAATCTTCCACGTGAAAGAGTCAAAGAAGGTCTCGTGCATACTTAGACTAGGAAAGGGAAATTTCTTCTTTAGTTTGCAATACTTGGAGACCAAGGACATATTTCAAATAACCTATGTCTGTCATTTCAAAATTATTTTTAAGGCTAGATTTTCCATGAGTTAAAATTTTAGGGTCACTACTAGTGAGGATAAGGTCATCAAAACAAAGAAAAAATATTATGAGATGGATTCCTGCTTTATTGGTATAGACATTGGGGTCATAATAACATCTAGAAAAGTTGGTGCTAAGAAGAAAACTATCCATTTTAGCATACCAAGCTTGACGAGCTTGTTGAAAACCATAGAGAGATTTTGTAAGGTGACATACAAGGTTGGAGTCATGATGAACATAGCCAGGAGGTTGTTCCATGTGAATGTGTATGAGATTGATTTGTAGGATCACTGGCAAGATCAAAAACTACTTATTGTGTTGAATGGACCCATCTAAGAAGCAGTGGTGCTAGTGTAGGTTCATGTTCAATGGATTCATTTGAAGGAAGGTGAGAAGGTGGAGGTGGATTTTTATCCTTACTGTCATCATCTAAATAATAAATTAGAGGAAGACCATAAGATGGCACAAACGTCAAACATGGCTCATAGGTTGAAGATGCCAGATATGTTGAATTGGGCTCATGGGATGAGATATCTTCATCAAATTTAACATCTTTTCTACTAATTATTTTGTTGGAATGAGGTTGAAGAAATCTATAACCTTTGACATCTTCATAATATCCAACAAAAATTCACTTCTCACTTTTGGGTTGTAATGCTTTACTTTTTTCATCGGGAATGTGAGCCCATGCTTCACTACCAAATAAATGAAAGTATCTTACATCTGGCTTAATTTTATTCCATGCTTATTCCGGTGTTATATCTTTTAAAGCCTTTGTGGGAGTGTGAGTTTCTATGTAATTGGCACAATTGGTGGCTTCCACCCATTAATGAAGACTTAAACTCTTAGATTGGATGATACAATTTGTCATTTCCTTTAATGTGTGATTCCTTCTCTCATCAACGCCATTTTGTTGTGGTTTATATGGAATAGTATGTCGCATTTGAATGTCTCGTGCAGTGCAGTAAGTTGTAAATTTGTTGTTCACATATTCACTTCCATTATATGTTCTTAACCTTTGCAATTGATGTCCATATTGTTTTTCTACAAGGGTCTTATAGAACAAAAACATGCCAAAAACTTCACTCTTACATTTTAAGAAATAAACCCAAGTGCGTCTGGAGAAGTCATCAACGAAAGTTAAGAAGTACTTTTTACCCAAAGAAATAAGGAGAATGAAGTGAACCACACAAATCACTATGAACAAGCTGCAAGGGGACTGACGTATGCCAAGAGGCACACTTCTCAAAATTGTATCGATGATGTTTGTCGAGAACACATTCGGCACAAACACCATCTCTGCAAGAAACAAGAGGAAGGCCAATCACCATATTTTGATTACATAGTTGTTCAATGAGCGATAGTTTAGATGACCAAGACACTCATGCCAAAGTTTGTGCAAGTCATCACTGTGAGCAATAAAAATTGATGGAAAAGATGATGACAAGTTGTCAAATTTGTACAACTTGGTAATATCATACAAAAATCCAATGGCTAGGACATGCTTAGGATATTTTAAATCCTTGATTATAACTTGGTGAGGCAAAAACTCTACTATTTTACCTTCACCTGAATAGATGATTGTAGGAAAGAATTGGAACACATAATACATCATTGAAACAACCATTATCTGCATGAATTGTTCTAGACCCTACAACACTAAGAGATCTATCATCACCAAAACATATTTGTTTGGTGTTACATTCATTAAGAGTAGAAAAAATGACTTTATTCTTATCCATATGATAAGATGCTCTAGAATCAATAAGCCACTCATAAGAAGAAGAAATAGATGTTGCATTGAAGGTGGAACCAAAAGCATAAAGTGCATGTCCATGAAAAGAAGAGCTAGAAGAAGAAGATTCAAGATTGATGGTGTGAATCTTCATTATTTCTTCTAAGGATTCCATCTTTTTAAAACATTTAGACTCCAGATGACCATTTCCTCCACAAAAATTGGAATGATTGTCAGTCTTCTTACTTTTTGATTTTGGTCCTTTGTCACAATTGGGAGTAGAAGCTTGCTAAGAGGGTTTGGGACTATTGTTTTTCTTATTGTTGCAAGGATGTTGTGTCAAGTTGGATCAAAGTGCCCATACAAACACCCTTAGTGAGCTGACACTATTCCAGTATTATCTCTAATCAATAGCTAAAGGTAAACAAAGGGTAAAGCTAGGTATCATAGAGTGGCAATGGAACCCGTAGACCCAGCTTAGAGATCATAGTTAATATGGAACCGTATTACATTTTATAGTTATGTGAAATGACTCTATTCAAGCCATTAGTGATGATTGAGCTATACTAACCAAGCAGTTGAAATATGAACAACACAGCGAAATGATGGAATACAGTAGTATAAGTAATGCTATAGAGTTATATAGGCTCGATTACACTTCTAGCTATTCTTTATGTGCTATAAGCAGCTTCATTATGGTCAATATCATAGGTAAAGTATGACCCTTTAACGACCAATATGGGATAAGTATTGGCATAATGTATCAAGTAGAGTGGAATGCTTAGTAATAAAAAAGGATATGAGCTTGGTTATAGTATGAGACCCGATCTAACAGAGCATGCTTTATTCCTTACATTGAACTTACTTACCATATATGCCTTAGTTGACCAGTATCAGATAACGATTATTGTATGACCACTATATGGGAATAGAAGCAAGCAGGTATCTGGATACGTCTAAATAAGGTAGAAATAGCGATTTTGTGGTTATGTAGGGACTGTTTAGGTGACACCATCAATCAAGTAAATCCATCAAGTGAAAGGGTATATCTTCATACCTGTCCTCTTTCCTGCATATGTGCCCAGTAAAAATACCTTTGTAGGTAATCCAAAGTTTTATGCACGCAAAAATGCCTTGCAACCCTTGAACTGTGTGTTTCCCTTAAAAGAAACAATGGTTGTTCCCCTCTCGGAACACAAATCTATTGATATATTTATATTTATTTCTATAGAGAGAGTCGGTCTTAGCGACAAGCTCTAAATAGGAGTTATAGAGAGAGAATCACTATTAGAGATATTGAACTATACTAAAGAAAGAGTTAGATGAGCTAAGGCTAAATAATATAAATAAATAGGCTATATTACTATTCTACCACTTCTCCATGGTTCCCTGGTGAAAACTTATCTATGTCGATATATATATAGATATGAAACTCTAGCATAAACTCTGGATCTAGGTCTAGGTAGGAGCAAGCCTACATAGTCCCAGGTAAACTAGATAGGGCCCCATAGGTAGATTACCAATTCTTAGGCCAGGCAGATATGCCATAGCTCCTTGATCCATCTTACACCATTTATTAGAGAAAACAACTTGCACACTTGCATCATAAATGTGCTTATTGATAGTATGTTTTTTTGTTGTTGTAGACCTAGAATGTGCAAAAATCCACTAGTCCCCTTTACTTCTCCATTACAAAATTTGATCAAGATTCTTCCATGGCCAACTATGTTGAGAGGAGAGTCGTCATCAAGGTATACCATCCCACCATCATATTTCTCATACATTGTAAACAAGTGTTAATGGGAAATCATGTGGAAGGAAGCTCCAGAGTCTATCAACTATGCACTCTAGCCTACAAGGGGTGCCAAATCTACAACAAAGGAATCTCCACCATTCTCTTGAGAATATTTCTCAAACTCAATATTGTTGACTCATACTTCAGCCACCTATTTAAGAGTTCACAAACAATTGTGAAACTTATGATTAAAACATTTCAAAAACTATAGTAGGTGGGGTCCCCTAGTGAAAGCACTAAAGTTACATGGTTCTATTTCATTTTTGTATGGCATATACCTTCTCAACATTGTGATAGATATTTTTTCTATCATGACACAATTTTAGTTTTGAGTTGTTTCCTTGCGCATGGCATCAAAGAATTCTGGTTTTAAAGGTTCATTGAAAAAATCATTTATGGCATTGCTAACATTTAGCAAGATATCATTGAAAGACTCATTTGTTTTCTCTTGTTGCATGTTGAGTCCTCTGAGCTACGGTTTGAGCCTTGTTAATCATATTCAACAATCTAGGAAAGCATGTTTATTTATTGCATGTGGTATATTACTTTAAGTTTTTTTTTACTATATGAATTGGAATTGGATAAGATTCTTTAGTAGAGGGAGCAATAGGGGTAACAGAGGAGGAAGAGGAATAATTACTAAAATATTCTGGAAGCAACAAAGACACAAGAACATAAGGTTCTCGATTCATTTTGATGAAGATTCAAAGGAATTCAACTAGTTGATGCAAACTAGTTATTTAAACCTCGATGGGTAGCCAAACTTACCTCAACCCAAAACTCCCCCTAGTGCACCTTTGCAACCTCACCCTAGTATCATGGACATTCCTGAGCTTCCTATTCATCCTGCAAATGATGGCTCAAATAATAATCCAGTGAATCCTCCACTCGATATTGCACAATGTTTTATTAGTGCCAGAGACCCTCCTCTACCTCTTCACATAGTTCCTTTTGTTGCATTAGTTGATTTTGTAGCTCATTCCTCTCCCAGGGAACATAAAGTACCCTCTCAAGAAAAAATTGATAAAATAAAGAATCATGTTATCCCTAGTATCGACACATCCCAACCTACCTCTATGCACTCAAAACAAAAGTCAGCAAAAGAAAAAGGTGGTAGAAGGGAAATTTCTTTCAATGATATGCATCCAAAACTAAAAAAGTATGAAGGCAAAGATGAGAAAAATATTTTTCTAGATTACATACAAAATCTTAAACCAAATGAGTCTGGAGGAAGGAAGGAAATATAGATTTATTTTAAGAAGAAATATCCACAGATTTTCTAACTGATGTCATGACAATATTTTTTTTTGGACATATGAGACTTCATTTTGGACAGACAACTGACATGTGATATTTATTTTTGAGAAGTTAAAATATCATATTTTTTGATAAATGGGAGGTACAAGTGTTTTGTTGATGCCATTTATTGATTTATATTTTTTTGCTATATATATGAGAGAGAGAGAGAGAGGAAATTTTGTAAAGGTTATGAAAATCTAGTAGGACCTCACCTACTATTAGTCAAAATACAAAACTCGTTTGTGACCCTTTATCCTAAAACAAGTTTACTCTCTTATAAATTGTTAATTAAATTTTGTAAATAAAAGTAGTTGAACTACTCAACTACTTTGAAGAAGATATAAAAGAAGATGAAAACTTCAATGAAGGACATGAGAGAATGGAGAATTAAGACTATTGATAAGTTCTGCCTAAGTCCTAAGTGAAATTTTCATATTTTCATTCCATTATGAGTTTTCATAAGAACTGAATTGTCATGTTGACAAGATGATTGTTCTGAAAGGTTGCAAAGAAAAGACTAGGTGGCATTGATTGGTTATATGCACCAAGGCCATTTATTTTCTTTGAAGTCTATTTTTCTTAATTAATGTTGTTGTTCAATGCTAATTAATGCATGTTTTATAAATTTTAAATGATGATGCACATGTAACTTGAAGTGATCCAGATTGGTCTTGCATTTTGATATTTACTTTTGGCATCAGTTGCCCATGTATGAGTCTTGATTACATCTTGGGCTTCCAATAATTTATCTGGTCCAAGATCTTGTAGGGACTTGAAGAGACTTTTCAGTTGTAACTCATATTTATCTTTAATAAAATCTTTGTTGGTTTCTTTCTCACTTTGTGCACTGTTGGTATACTACTATTTTAGATTTATTGTTTTGTTACAAATTTCAACATCATATTTACATATTCGTTTTTATCATTTCTTTTTGTGTCATATTATCATTTTAAAGCCATAATACTTACTTTAAAGAATAAAGCATAAAAATTATATATTAAAAACAAATCTCAGATCCAAGAATTACATTTCTTGAGGTCTAATTAAAATTTTGACGGGCTATAAACTAGGGTGATATTCTCATCTAGCTTGACGAGATTTGAAAAATGTTTGTGTAAGGACCATTACCATTTTTTGCATGAACATTTATTTG
>SNQJ01S0017108.1:49904-67024 GCA_010110895.2 Picea sitchensis | reverse complement strand
ATTTGATCAATCACACAGAATACACAGAGACATTGATTTTCATGAGGAAACCCATAAGGGTGAAAACCTCTTCTTCTTAGGATGTCAACCAAGCTCCAAATTTCATGTACATCATAGTCTTTGAGATCCAACTCAAATATGAGGCTACAACCTCTGATAGAAAACTATAACTTGCAGAGAGCACCAACCCTCAGATTTCTCTAGCACACACTAGATGGAAGCACCAACTCCCAGGTTTCTCTAGCACCCACTAGATGGAAGCACCAACTCCCAGAATATATTCTAGCACCAACTAGAATTTAGAGGACTACAATCCTCCCTAGCACCACCCTACCACCCTGAATGAATCTTACAAAAATTTACTTACTTGCTCTGTCTCTGATATGGTATGTTACAGCTCCATGTCTCCTCTGCCTTCTTCAGCTTCTAAACTTTGTTCTGCTTCTACATCGTTAAGCTTCTATGCTCTGTTCTTTTTCCTCTTGCGCTCAACACTCTCACTGACCAGCTTCTCTTTTGCCTTTTATACTCTGTGTTGCCTCTGCGTACTCTTTTCTGCGCCACAGATCTCCCCTTCAGATTATGCATTGTGTCTCATCCTGCCCACATGCATCACCATCGAAAAATCACGCTCTCTTTTATGTTCTGCATCTCTTTCGCACATCGATTCCAATGCCTGATCATCATACGAACTCTTCATCTTCCCTAGCGGTTATTCTAAATCTGTTCATCATTAGTGGGCGTTATTCTGAGATTCTCTAGCTTCTCTGGTAGTCGTAACTCTTTGTATTCTCTGGTGGTTACAGTCAGTCATTTTTGGCTTCTAAGCCCCTTCCTTCATGTGACCATCGGCAGTGACCAAACGCCTATTCAAAAGGTGCTTCCCGATCTCGGTCTAGTGAGCGCTAGCTCCGTTTCTCGATATGACCTTGGGAAAAAATCTCATGTGACCACGTGATTGTGAGTGTGTCCAAAGGTTGTTTGAGGGCAACCAGCTTTTCACCCTGCAATTCACTACAAATCTCCACATGTCCTTTCTCCAAAATGGTGGTTTCGATTGCGGCCCGCCTTCAATATTGTAAAGTTTGCACACCTTCAATCCCTGCAATACAATGGGACCATCGATCTCACGATCTTGACGGTGCTCTTGAACTGATGGATCAGATCTAACCTTCTTAAATCAACGGTTGTGATTGATTCCAGCCTTCCGGTCTTTGGGATTTTCAAATCTCAAATCTCGCTTTTCCCATATGACAATCTTCCGAAGTGGAAGATCTATTGACACCTATCTCCCTGAATCTACGGTCATGATCTCCTCTGTGAGTCCGGCCTTCGGGACTTTCAATTCTCAAACTCTCATTTCTTTTGTATGACAATCTTCCTGAGTTAGTGATCTACAGACACCTGTCCTCCTTAATCGAGGAATCTGCCTTTACTTCAGGGATTTTACCTCTCAACTAGATCAATGGTCATGTGTCCCCTTTCTTGATCAACGGTCAAGATCTGCTTCGCTACTCTGGGCTTCGGTGATTTCAATTCTCAACCTTCACACTCTCGCATAACGCTTTTAGCCGGAGTCCACAGATTCCTACCACATGTCCTCCTCAAATCAAGGGTCCTCGTTTACTTTGGGACTTCGGCCTTTGGGAGATTCAACTCCTTTACACTTGCTTTCTCCCAGAGAATTTCACCTAGAGTACATGATCTGTTGACATGTGTCCTCTTGTAGATCGATGATCCTCAGCTCCTTCGGCTCTTCGGGACTTTAGGATGATCGTTGCTTCATTCTCCTCCGGAGTGGTCACCTCCTGAATAAGTTATAGGTGGTGGAGACTGCTTGCTGTCGGTTAACACTTCCACTAACTCTGTCCTTCCACTGAACTAGATCAACAATTGAGAATGCACCCGAAGTGATCTTCAGATCGGACGACTGAGAGCGACTTCGGACGTTCGTCCTTCAGGACTTTTGACATTTGTTGGTGATGAACCTTCCAAAGTAAATACCCCGGAGTGACATAGCTTGCTTACGTCACTTGTTGACATGGCACGAGCCAATTTACTCTTGACACTTGTCATCATCTGATTATGCCATGTGTACTTGCTAATGTGGTCTTCCACATGCCCTTACTGACGTGGTCTTCCACATGTCCTTGCTGACGTGGTCTGCCACATGTCCTTGCTAAGGTGGTCTGCTAACGTGGGTGAGACGTGTAGGCAGTGTAGTGGAGGTGGAGGCAGAGCACAGTAGTGGAGTGTGACGTGTAGTGGGTAGTGGAGTGTGACGTCGGAGTGCGGAGGTGGTATGTATGAGTGGTTTGGTGGTTTGCTCGGAGGGGGGGTTAGACGGTAAGTGGTAATGAGTGAGGGGGGTCTGAGTTGACAGGAAGGTGACACGTATGAGGGTCCCACATGGGAAATACCACCAACTCGGATCCGTCCCCCACGATTAAAGGAAAAAAGATCGGGGGGGGTACGATATGCCCTGTCGACCGTAGATCTGAGTGCCTGATTATCGGCCACTAAGATTAGCGCACCCTTTAACTAATCCTGTCCTTCCACTTATTTTGATTCTATGGCTGATGGAAATTCATGTGATCAAGATCTCAGATCTCATCTCTTGTTTATCCTATCCTTCCACTTAAATCAATCCGACGACTGATGAAAATTTGGATGATTGAATTCCCAATCGTTTTGCCCCACTTATCCCATCCTTCATTAATTCAATCTGACGGTTGTTGGTCCTTATTAGTGATCCAACAACCACTGTCACTCTTCCTGCTAAGCTTCTGATCTCTCCAACTTAGAATCCTTTCTAAGTGTTCGTGGGTCTCTACCTTTTCTCCTCCTGCGATTTCATCTCTTGGACCTCGTCTAGAAACCGCTATCTCTTCTAAGTTTTCTCGAGGTTTGGTTTGTTGTTGTTATTGCCATCAATGGCAAGCACATTCTTCCTATAAACATGCCAACAATATCCCCCTTTGGCATTGATGGCAACCCTGAAAGGTTGCACTATTTTGCTTAGACCTCCGACTGTAGCATATAGACAACACCTTTTTCTCCCCCTTTGACATCAATGTCAAAGAAACTGGAGAGTGACTCTCTGCTCCCCCTGACAAGATATACTAGGATCACTCTCCCCCTGATCAGATAGACTATTTTAACTTGATAACAGGGTCACGCCTAACTTCTGACGTAGATACTCAAACTGAGCTTTTGCAAGCAGTTTAGTGAAGATATCAACAATCTGATCTTTGGATGGAATATAATGCAAAGAAACGACAGTGTTGGTTACATGTTCCCTCAAGAAGTGATACTTGATGGGTATATGCTTGGTCTTGGAGTGAAATACATGATTCTTTGACACACTAATTGCACTAGTATTATCACAATGAATTGGATCGATGCATTATATTTTACCTCCAAGTCTGCAAGTGTCTGAATCATCCATAATACTTGGGTACATCAAGTAGCAGCTGCAATGTATTCAGCTTCTGTAGTTTATAAGGAAATGGAACCTTGCTTCTTGCTCAACCATGCTACAAGAGAATCTCCTAAGAAGAATACACCGCCACTCGTGATTTTCCTTTCATCCACGCAGTTAGCCCAATCAACATCTGAATAGACTGATAGTTGAAAATTCTGATTCCTAGGATACCATAGGTCATAGTTCATTGTTCCTTTCAAGTATCTGAATATTCTTTTGACAACTAACGGATGACTCTGTTTAGGTGCAGCCTGATACCTTCCTATCTTTTCAACAACATGCATTATGTCTGGACAGGATGTTGTGATGTACAATAGGCTGCCTATCATAGACCTATATGAACTCTTATCAACATCAGGTGAGTCATTATCCTTGATTAACTTGCATCTAGTGACCATAGGTGTGGTCATAGGTGTATAATCTTCCATTTGAAACCTTTTCAACATTTCTCTTATATATTTCTCCTGATAAAAAAATATTCCTTCAGAACTTTGAGTAATTTGCAGACGAAGAAAAAATGGCAGTTCCCCTATCATAGACATTTCAAATTCAGACTGCATGGAAGAAGCAAACCATTGTACCAATGAAGCATTATTGCTTCCGAAGATGATGTCATCTACATAGACCAACACAACGAGAAAATCATTACCCTCTATTTTGATATATAGATTGTTGTCAATTGTTTCTCTCTTGAACCCTTTGTCTTGAAGATACTTATACAGTCTGTAATACCAGTCACAAGGATCTTGTTTCAACCCATATAAGGCTTTCTTCAGCTTGCAAACAAAGTTAGGGTTATCTGACAGTTGAAAACCCTCTGGTTGTTCCATATAGACTTCTTCTTTTAGATCTCCATTTAGAAAAGCTGACTTGACATCCATTTGATAGACTTTAAATTGTTTATGACACGCATAGGCAAGAAACATTCTAATAGCTTCTAATCTTGCTACGAGCGCAAATGTTTCATCAAAATCCAATCCTTCTATTTGAGCATATCCTTTGCAGACCAATCTACCCTTATTTCTTACAATATTTCCTTGCTCATTCATCTTGTTTTTGTAGACCCATTTGGATCCTATTACATTTTTATTTGTTGTCCTAGGAACGAGTTCCCAAGTGTCATTCTTTTCAATCTGGTCCAATTCCTCATTCATTGATTTTAACCAATTTACGTCTTCACTGGCTTCATTAAAGTTTTTAGGTTCCACCATGGATATGAAGGCTATATGTGATTGCTTGATGTCTTTGATTATCCTTCTCCTGGTTTGTACACCTTTGTCTTTCTCACCAATTATATGACTTTCAAGATGATTCTTTTGGGTAATTATGGAGGAAGGATTTGATGTTGATTATTGTCCTGACTCTTCTTGTCTGGGTGTCTCTTCTCCACCTGATTCATCATCTTCTTGTGACTCTGAGATTTGTTGTTCTTTATCTTCATTATTATCATCATCTTTTTCATCTGGCTTAGTGCTTATTCTCTGTTGATCTTTTACAGGAGCTTCTTCATCAATTCGAACATCAATACAGTCTACTAATTTATGCATTCTTTTGTTAAAGAATCTGTATCCTTTACTGTTCGTTGCATATCCTAAGAAGATACCTTCATCATCTCTACTATCAAATTTTCCCAGATGATCATCATTATTCTTGATGTAACATTTACTTCCAAATACTTTGAACTGCTTGATTGATGCAGGTCAACCAAACCACAACTCATATGGAGTTTTATCATTGTTCGGCCTTAGATGCGCTTTGTTTAGAATATGAAGAGTCGTGTGAACAACCTCCACCCATAAGGTTTGTGAAATGTCCCTTTGACTCATCATAGCCCTTGCCATCTGTTGAACTGATCTATTTTGGCGTTCTACAACTCCATTTTGTTGAGGAGTACCTGGAATAGTATATTCTCTTTTAATTCCATGTCTGTCACAGAATTCTTTGAAATCTCTTGACATAAATTCTCCTCCCCTGTCTAAGCGAATTGAATTTAACTTCCTTCCTGTCTGATTCTCAACTAATGCCTTAAACTTTTTTTACTTCTCAAACGCATCAGATTTTTCTCTCAGAAAGGCAACCCATGTAAGTCTGGAGAAGTCATCAATGACTAGCATAAAGTAACGTTCTCCTCTAGTTCCTTCCTTTCACGATGGTCCACACAGATCTATATGAACAATTTGAAGTGGTTTCTTTGAAGATGTGAAACTCTTCGATTTGAATTGAGAACTAGTCAGCTTCTCCATTTGACAGGATTCACATACAGAGTTATTAGGCTTAGATATTCTTGGAAGGTCTTTCATAGCGCCTTCATTATTCAATTTGAAAATATGATCAAAATTCAGGTGTCCAAGCCTTTTATGCCATAACCAACTTTCATCAAGTTTTCTTAAATGACATTTATCCTTATCTTCCTTCAGAACATATACATTGTTTTCAGTTCTAAACCCTTTTGCAATCAGCTCTCCTGTGTTTACTGTCTTTATTTTACAATTATTGGCAGTGAAAGTGACTTCACATCCTCTGTCACATATATGACTGACACTAAGAAGATTATGATTTAAACCATCAAAAAATAATACATCTTGAGCTTTTCTTCTTCCATTACTTAAGCTTACTAGACCTTTACCTCTCATCTTCCCTTGAGCTTCATTTCCAAAGGTCACATTCCCTGATTTATTTTCTTTGAGTATTAGGAACTTACTTTTGTCACCTAACATATGACTGGAGCATTCGTTGTCAATATACCAGGTGTCTTTTTGTTTTTGAGCTGACAACACTAATCCACACTTGTTATCTTCATTCTTCCTCCAAACCTTGACGTTTTCAGCTCTATGATTTGAATCTGACTTATATTTTTTTAAGAGACAATCTGCAGCTTTATGTCCATAACTATGGCAGATGTAACATTCTAGTTCATTGAATAAAGGATCATAACGATTGTTATGTGTAATCTGCATCCTTTTCCCAACCATCTCATGATTTGCAATCTGTGGTTGTTTGTTACTTGGTTGTCTCATTCTTTGTTGTGGTAGATATTTATTCCTTGGTTGTCTTGATTGCTCATGTCTAAATCTTAAAGAACAATTTACAGCTTTGTGGCCAAAGTTAGAGTAGTAAAAACAATATCCATAGAAAAAATCTTTGTACCTTGAAAATGGCTCTCTTCTTTGAGCAGGTCGATTTCTTCCATGATGATGATTTCCTTGAGCAGAGGGTGTATTATTTCTTTGTTCTACATATTCAGTTCTGGTATCTTTTCCTTCACTCCTCCTTGGCGGCAGATTCTCTTCCTTTGTTTCAGCAGGTTTGTTGTTGTCAATGGTTGTAGATTTGATAAATTTGATGGATTATTTGTTGCTTGGTTGACCACTACTTGATCCCTCTTCATAACCCAAACCAGTTTTCAACTTTGAATTCCTTTGCTGATTCAGAGTGGAGGCTAATCCTTCTGAGGCTTTAATACTTGTCAGATTCTGATGATATAAGGCCTGAATTTTCTCTAGATCTTTTCTGACAATCACTACTTCAACTTCCAATTTTTCACCTTTTGTTTCGGATTCCTTCAATTGTTGTTTGAGGATGTCTTCAATCTTCTTAGATTCTTCTAACTTAACCTTCAACAGAGCAATTTCTTCAGATGGTTCATTGCATGTTTTCTCATACCTGAGCAGTAACTGTTTTTGTTTTCTTTTCGTTTCTTTGAGTCTATCAATCTCTTCCATGGCACTGACAAGTTCTCCTACAAGATCTACTACTGCTTCACAATCAATGAACTCACTTCTCGTATCTTCAGTGTTTATATATTCTAAAGCTATTAGCATGATATCATTTATTTTATCTTCAATAGAAGAGTCACTACTTTCATCATCTGAGGGATCATCATCATTGTTTACACAAAGGCTTTTCTTCTTAAAATTATTCTCTTTATAGACCTTCTTGTGTTTGTGCTTCTCTTCATCGTCATATTTCTGATCCTTTCTTTTGTGAGGACACTTAGATGCAAAATGACCTATCTTACCACAATTGAAACATTTGAAGGGCAGTTTACCTTTTTATTTGCCTGATCATTTCTTCAGTCTTCTCACAAAGTTTGCTTCAATCTCATCTATATCGGAGTCTGTGTTTTTCTCTACTTTAAAAGATGTCTCTCTTGTAGTGGATTTACCTTTGGTGATTCTCATTTCATAAGAAGTTAGGGTTCCAAGAAGTTGATCTAGTGTCAATGTTTTGAGATCATTTATTTCCTCTGTAACAGAGACCTTTGAGTTAAATCTATCAGGAAGAGATCTTAATGTTTTCTAGACTGGAAAATATTCATCTATCGCTTCACCTAGGCCTTTCATAGTGTTGACAAGTTCTTCTATATGTGAGAAGTATTGACTGATAGTTTCATCTTCATCCATCTTTAACTCCTCAAATTTCAGGCCGTGAGTCTGAAGTTTTGCGTCTTTCACCTTTTCATTACCTTCATAACTACTTATCATCTTGTCCCACATAAATTTTGCTGAATCACAGTGCATGAATTTGACAAACTCGGCTTCAGCAAGTCCACTGAGGATGGAATTCATTGCTTTTGCATTAAAGCTAAACTCCAGCTTATCATCTTTTGAGGCCAAGACTATAGACTTCACATATCCTGTTTCAACGACATCCCAAACATCAGCACCCAAAGACATTAAATGTGTTCTCATTCTTATTTTCCAGAAGGCAAAGTTTATTCCATCAAACATAGGGGGTCTATTAGTTGAACTTCCATCATGACTAGTCATGTTCAAGCTTATGGATCTACCTTTGATTAAAGGCACCAACTCTGATACCAATTGTTGGAAATATAACTGAGAGGGGGGGGGGTGAATCAATTATGTATATAAGCTTGAAAATTTTATTTTATTTTCTGATTCGTTCTAGATTATTGTTTAATGTATTGTTGATAACTTAACATGAATAAATATACAATATTTGATCAATCACACAGAATACACAAAGACATCGATTTTCATGAGGAAACCCATAAGGGTGAAAACCTCTTCTTCTTAGGATGTCAATCAAGCTCCAACTTCCATGTACATCACAGTCTTTGAGCTCCAACTTCCATGCACATCACAGTCTTTGAGCTCCAACTCAAATATGAGGCTACAACCTCTTATATCAAGCTACAACTTGCAGAGAGCACCAACTATATGGAAGCACCAACTCCCAGGTTTCTCTAGCACCAACTCCCAAAATATCTTCTAACACCAACTAGAACTTAGAGGACTGCAATCCTCCCTAGCACCACCCTACCACCCTGAATGAATCTTACAAAACTTTACTTACTTTCTCTGTCTCTGAGATGGTCTGTTACAACTCCATGTCTCCTATGCCTTCTTCAGCTTCTAAACTTTGTTCTGCTTCTGCATCGTTCAACTTCTATGCTCTTCTCTTTTTCCTCCTGCGCTCAACACTCTCGATGTTCATCTTCTCTTCTGCCTTTTATACTATGTGTTTCCTCTACATATTGTTTTCTGTGCCACGGATCTCCCCTTAAAATTATGCATTGTGTTTCATCCTGCCCACATGCATCACCATCGAAAAATCACGCTCTCTTTTATGTTCTGCGTCTCTTTCTCACATCGAGTCCTCTGCCTGATCATCATACAAAATCTTCATCTTCCCTGGCGGTTATTCTAATTTTGTTCATCATTAGTGGGCATTATCTTGAGATTCTATGGCTTCTCTAGCAGTCGTAACTCTTCGTATTCTCTGGTAGTTACAGTCAGTCCTTTTTTTCTTCTAAGCCCCTTCCTTCATGTGACCACCATCGATGACCAAACGCCTCTTCAAAAGGCGCTTCCGATCTCGGTCTAGTGAGTGCTAGCTCCGTTTCTCGATATGACCTTGGGCGAAGATCTCATGTGACCATGCGATTGCGGGCGTGCCCAAAGGTGGTTTGAGGGAAACCCGCTTTTCGCCCCACAATTCACTACAGAGCTCCATGTGTCCTTTCTCCAAAATTGTGGTTTCGATTGCGACCCGCCTTCAACATTGTAAAGTTCATGCACCTTCAATCCATGCAATGTGACAGGACCGTTGATCTCACGATCTTGACAGTGCTCCTGAACTAAGGGATCAGATCTAACCTTCTTAAATCAATGACTGTGATTGATTCTGGCCTTCCGGTCTTCGGGAGTTTCAACTCTCAAATCTTGCTTTTCCCATATGAAAAACTTCCAGAGTGGAAGATCTATTGACACCTATCTCCCTAAATCTACGTTCAAGATCTCCTCCGCAAGTCCAGCCTTCGGGACTTTCAATTCTCAAACTCTCATTTCTTTCGTACAACAATCTTCCAGAGTTGGTGATCTGCAAACACCTGTCCTCCTTAATCGACGGCTCTGCCTTTACTTCAGGGATTTTACCTATCAACTAGATCAACGGTCATGTGTCCCCTTTCTCGATCAACAATTGAGATCTTCTTCACTACTCTGAGCTTTAGAGATTTCAATTCTCAACCTTCACACTCTCGCAGAACACTTTTAGCCGGAGTCCATAGATTCCTGCCACGTGTCCTGCTCAAACTAATGATCTTCGTTTACTTTGGGACTTCGGCCTTCAGGAGATTCAACTCCTCTACACTTGCTTTCTCCTGGAGCGTTTCATGTGGAGTACACGATTTGTTGACGTGTGTCCTCCTGCAGATCGACGGTCCTCAGCTCCTTCGGCTCTTCGGGACTTTAGGATGATCCCTGCTTCATTCTCCTCCGGAGTGGTCACCTACTGAATAAGTCATAGGCGGTGGAGACCGCTTGTTGTCGATTAACACTTCCACTTACTCTGTCCTTCCACTAAACTAGATCAACGGTTGAGAATTCACCCGGAGTGATCTTCAGATTGGACGACTAAATGTGACTTCAGACCTTCGTCCTTCAGGACTTCGGGACTTTTGACATTTGTTGGTGATGAACCTTCCGAAGTAAATATCTCAGAGTGACGTAGCTTGCTTATGTCACTTGTTGACATGGCACGAGCCAATTTCCTCTTGACATTTTTCATCATCTGATTATGCCATGTGTACTTGTTGACATGGTCGTCCACATGTCCTTGCTGACGTGGTCTTCCAAATTTCCTTGCTGATGTGGTCTGCCACATGTCCTTGCTAAGGTGGTCTGCTGACGTGGGTGAGACGTGTAGGCAGTGTAGTGGAGGTGGAGGCAGAGCCCAGTAGTGGAGTGTGACGTGTAGCAGGTAGTGGAGTGTGACGTCAAAGTGCAGAGGTGGTATGTATGAGTGGTTTGGTGGTTTTCTCGGAGGGGGGGTTATGCGGTAAGTGGTAATGAGCGAGGGGGGTCCGAGTTGACAGGAAGGTGACACGTATGAGGGTCCCACATGGGATATACCACCAACTCGAACCAGCCCCCACGGTTAAAGGCAAAAAGGTCATGGAGGTCCGATATGCCTTGTTGACCGTAGATCTGAGTGCTCGATTATCGGCCGCTAAGATTAGCACACCCTCTAACTTATCCTTTCCTTCCAATTATTTCTATCCGATGGCTGACAGAAATTTGGGTGATCGAGATCTCAACCCTTGCTTATCCTGTCCTTCCACTTAAATCAATCTGATGACTGACGGAAATTCGAATGATCGAATTCTCAATCGTTTTGCCCCGCTTATCCTACCATTCATTAATTCAATCCGACGGTTGTTGGTCCTTTGGATCGGTGATCCAACAACCACTATCGCTCTTCCTGTTGAGCTTTTGATCTCTCCAACTTAGAATGCTTTCTAAGTGTTCACGTGTCTCTACCTTTGCTCCTCCTGTGAGTTCGTCTCTTGGACCTCATCTAGAAACCGCTATCTCTTCTGAGCTTTCTCAAGGTTTGGTTCGCTGTTGTTCTTGCCATCAATGACAAGCACATTCTTCCAGTAAACATGCCAACAATTATTACTTCCCTAAAATAAAATTAGTTAAGTTTAATTAACTTAACTAAAAGAAGTAGTTGAACTACTTCAAGTGATTTGGAATGCATAGAAGCCAAATGAGAAGGAAAAACAAGAGGAGAATAGAAGGAGAAAGCAATAATAAGGTTTTTTCTTTTGTTTTCATGAGATATTTCAGTTTTCATTCATTCTTGAGTTCATTAAAGGCCTAATTCTCTTTCTGACAGCAGGGTCCTATTGTAGACAACAAGATTCAAAGTTGATCCATATCATTCAGATGCTTGTTTCAGAGGTGTTGATCTATCTTTGATAGTCTGTGTATACTTGTATGTTTATGGATTAAGTTTCATAACTAATAAAAGATATTGTGCAGAGTCAAATTGGCAACAGTCTATGGCAAGCTGATCCAGATTTTAAAGTTCAGTTTTTATTTCTTGTGAGAGTCCTTTTGTATGGTTTTCATCGAGGATATCTAAATTAGACTTTGCTCCATGCCCTCACATGGATTTTGTAAAGAGAAATATACTTTGATTTCTTGGAATGAAATAAAGTGATTGCTATTCTGTCTCATTTGTGTGTATCTGTGACTTGGTTTCTTTTTCTTTTGATCTCCACATTTACTTTCTGTAATCTTTATATTTTCAGAAAATTATTTGAAAATTTCATATTTTGCAACAATCTTTTCATTTAAAAAATCAGCCTAAGCCCTTGTAATTAACACTTGTGGATTGGGAAATACTTTTTGAGGCTATAAAACATAAGGTGATATTCCCGACTATCTTGCCTTAGCCAGGCGGGATTCGAAAATGCTTGAGTAAGATAAATCATATCTTTTCCTCAACAATGTGTTTATCCTAATTGCTATAGATTATTTTATGAAGTGGATTGAAGCAATTTATCTCAAACATGCCAAAGATGAACAAGTGATCTCCTTTCTTGAAACAAATATCTTATCTTGATTTGGTCTTCCAATTCAAATCATTTATGATAATGGACCAACTTTAATGTTTGGGAAGTTGAATCAATTCCTCAATGAATTTGGTGTGAAACATTTCACTTCATTGACCTATATACCCCCAGGGAAATGGGCAAGATGAGTCAACAAATAAAAATATGGTTAAAATATTGAAGAAGATCATTGGCGATAAACCTCACCAGTGGCACACCTTATTGACATATGCCTTATGGGTAGATTGTACAACCACTAAGACAAGCACATGTCATACCCCATTTCAATTGTTATATGGTCAATAAGTCGCCATGCATGTTGAACTTGAACTTACTACTCTCAAATTAGCCTTGTAGGTTGAAGAGATAAATTCTAGAGATATCCTTCAGAGATCAATGCTTTGTTGGATTTAGAAGAATAAAGGAGTTGTGCTCTTACTAATTTAAAGAAAACACAACAATATGTTAAAAAATATTTCGACAAAAAAGGTAAATCAACTACTTTTGCAATGGGTGAAAAGGTGATTTTATGGGATTATGATCATGTAGATAAAGGGAAACACTTGAAGTTTAAGAAATTATGGCTCTATCCATACGTAATCGCCTATGTCGTTGGAAACAACTCTTACTTGCTCAAAGTCGAAGATGGCAGGTTATTCTCATATATTTCCAATGGTTCACATCTAAAACATTATGTTGAACCAAATAAGAACTAATTAATAAAATATGAAGTGTTTTTTGTATATATTTTCAATTTAGTTGTTGCTTCATGCTTTTCTTATTTTGTTTTATTTTGGGGTTTTCTTTTTAATTTTGCCTGAATTTTATTTTTGAAAGTGTTTTTTTTAGGCATCTCGTTCAATCAAGTTACATTATTGTTCATTAGTTTTGCAAAAAAAATTCTAATTTTACCTGAGTGTATGTAGAATGAAAACAACAAAGATAAATAAGTTAGCATTTCTTATGTTCGCAATGAAATTTGTTGAGTACTTATCAAATTGGCTAAGCTACCTTACTACAACTTGATTGATATAGTTCTTCCCCATTTTATTCTTTCCCTTGATCCCCTTCCATGAGTGGGTTTCTTTTAGCATACATTAAATTCTTAATCTAAGATTTTGCTTGAAATACCATTCCTGGAAAGAACGTACAATCAACAAACCTAAATGACCAAATATTCTTGATAATAAAACCATATATTTTGAGTTCTAATCTATAAAGATTAGACTACCTTGTGGATTCGCCATGTGTTGAATCCTACTTTGTCCACCTATCTAAGAGTTCGCAAAGGGTTGCAAAACTTTTGATTAAAACATTTCAAAAACTATAATAGGTGGGGTCCCTAGTGAAAGCACTAAAATTATACAGTTATGTTGCATTTTTGTATGGCATATACCTTCTCAACATTGTGACAATTTTTTTTATCTATCGTGACATGATTTCAATGTTGAGTTATTTCCTTGTGCATGGCATCAAAGAAATCTCATTTTTAAAGGTTCATTGAAAAACTCGTTTATTGCATTGCTAACGGTTAGCAATATATCATTGGGCATTTTATTATTATTATTATGGCACACAAGTGGTTTGGTATAACATATATGATGATATGTTTTTAGCATGTCTCACCTCTCGATGGCATTAAATATTACATGTAGAATCATTATAGCACATGTATTAATATGACAAAGGTTATCTAAGGACATGCATACAAAAATATATATGGCGCATTTCACCTATTACATTGGCATGGCATGAAGACTCCCAAAGGCATACCGAATAAAATGGATAGGGTGATGTATATAGTTTATATGGCATAAAAGGTTGATACTTTTGGTTTAAAAGTTTGTTGCGCACCTCACTTATCACCTTGGTATTATATGGTTTTATTTGTTGGCAACGATTATTATGGCCTGATGCATATTTGATGCAGATTGACAATAGTTTGGTTTCAACATAATATTTGGTTTCAACATAATAAAGGTGATAAAAGTGATAAATGTTATGACCTTGCACATACAAAACTTTGGTTGAATGTTGAGGTTGGCGACGTATGGAGGTGATTTCAACGTAAGGCCATGCATTAAAACTAGAATGGATGGGCATTAATGACCGTCAAATTTGTGTCCTATTACTCATCAAATTCGTTAGGGTTACCTCCTTTATTCATTTGAGTACTCGAAGATTTCGAAGGGAGATTTATCGTTACATTGGGCTTCCACTGATTGTTACCTGTTCGTTTCACAACCAACTTGAGCCTGAGACCAATATAAAGAGCAAATTGTGGACATGGTAAGTACCCATGCGGTTCTTGAACACTATTGCAACTTCGTTTTGTTGCTAAATGTTTTAACAAGGCTCAAAGTAGTTGGTCGCTTAGTATGGAATTTTTCTCATTTTCTTTCCCTCTTATATTGGAAGACTTCTTTGCTCTGTGAGTTAAATGAACATAATATCAGTATGGGTTTTTGTTGGTGTATAAAATCTGGGTTTAAAATTCCCATTTCGAAAAGTTCTTGTAGTGGCCAGTTTTACTTTTTGTTTTCATTCTTCCATACTATCATTTTTCATCCTCTATCACTCCATTGGTTCTACATACTCTATTCTAACAAATTACAGTCTTAAATGTATCATTGTATGGTTGATTATAATGAAACATCTTGGGTTTTTAAGCTTGTTACAAGAATATTTTTAAATGACGATGCACACATAACTTGAAGTAATCCAGATTGGTCTTGCATTTTGAATAATATTTAGTATTTCTTTTAGAGGATGATATAAGGTTCAACCTGCATATGTATTGAAATTTTGTTTATAATAATATGAGAATGTCAAACCCTTGCTCTTAGAAATAAGACTCTGTGACAAATGATGGTCGAGCCAAAGCTTTGAATGGTAATTTGCATGAAAGGTATCCTATAAATTATTTTGATAGGTTACAAAAAATAAATGGTTGTAGCATTAATTCAAAAGTCAAATGAGGTTATACCAACATCCTTTGATATAATTGTGACCACAATTTGGTTCAAAATATGATCAAAGTTTAAAAACAGAAGGGTACATTTAATCCCAGTTTCATGTTTAATTATTAAAATTAATTTAGGACTTTGACACATGGTTTGATTCCAACATGCATGCTACATGTCATCCTCCATATTATCATTTTTCATTGTTTCCATTACTTGGTATATTCTGTGTTTTTATGAAAAGAATTGGCCCATAATTTATCATAATGACGTTTACGCATGCAATTGTTGCATAAATAAATAGAGAGCCATTTTCAATCATTCATATTTTCATTTTCTACTCCTTATCCATATAGTCCATGTTATCATTAAAAGAATAATGAAGTATTTTGGTATGAGATTAATTACAATGTGACTTTCATGATGAAATTTTGAAAGGAATTTTGAGTGAAAAATAAGAAGAGAATGTTATGATGAGTATGCATGGTTTGTTCCTCCCCATTTCATTAATAAATCCCCTTTTCATTTTCTCTCATTGCATGTTGAGTCATCTGAGCTACGGTTTAAGGTTTGTTAATCATATTTAACAATCTAACAAAGTATGTTTATTTATTGCATGTGGTATATTACTTTAAGTTACTATTGACTATATGAATTGTAATTAGATGAGCTTCTTTAACAGAGGAAGCATAGGGAGTAACATGGGTAACAAAGGAGGAAGAGGTAGAAGGCCTAACATGTTATGGTAGTAAGGGAGACACAAGAAGATAACGTTCCTCATTCCTCTTCTATGGAATATAGAGCACCCTCTCAAGAACTTCAAATTGTTAGAGAAAACAAGCATATCATTATCCCTAGTACCGACACATCCCAATCTACCTTTGTGCACTCAAAACAAAAGTCAAAAAAGGTAGAGAGTGGTAGAACGGAATTTTTTTCTCAGTGATATGCATCCAGAACTAAATAAGTATGAAGGCAAAGATGAGAACAAACTTTTTCTCGATGACAGTTTCATGACATATATATATATATTCAGATTATTTCGAGAGGTATAAGGGAAATTTTTACAAAGTAAATCTATGGAAATCTAGTGGGACCTCACTTATTGTTAGTCAAAATATAAAACTCATTCGTGACCCTTTATCCTAAAACAAGTTTACTCTCTCATATATTAGAAGTTAATTAAATTTGTAAATAAAAGTAGTTGAGTATTTGAACTACTCAACTACTTTGAAGAAGACATAAAATAACATGACAAGTTCAATGAAGGACATGAGAGAATAGAGAAGTAAGACTTCTGATAAGGTATGCCTAAGTCATGAGTGAGATTTTTATCTTTTCATTCCATTATGAGTTTTCATAAGAACTGAAATATCTTGTTGACAACAGGGTTGTTCTGAAAGGTGGCAAATAAAAGACTAGGTGGCATTGCTTGATGATATGCTCCAAGGTCATTTATTTTCTTTGAAGTTTGTTTTGCTTAATTAGAAGTTTTGATGTTGTTCAAAGCTAATTAATGCAAGTTTTGTAGATTTTAAATGATGATGCATATGTAACTTGAAGTGATCCAGATTGGTCTTGCATTTTGATATTTTCTTTTGTCATCTGTTGTGGGGTTATTCTACCCTACGGACTAACAAGCTAGGGCTTAAACTTGCATGCAGATCATGACCCTTCAGAAATAACCGTTAACCTTCTACCCCAACCTAAAACCATTTTTCACAAGCAAACAAGGGAAGAACCAACTAACCTTTTTATCGACGGTTGGTGTAGATCCTCCGTTGAGCTTTATCTCCTTGCTTCTGTT
>SNQJ01S0017107.1:0-74612 GCA_010110895.2 Picea sitchensis | reverse complement strand
GAATGATCAAAGATGAGGAGACAAGACATAAGATGACTCAAGACACTCCTATGTCTCCTCAAACTACCCATCTTAAATGCTTATTACTTCGAGAACAATGACAATCAGGACCACCATCCAGGCTCACTCTAATGATAGACACAAAGGCTCGGCATGTGAAAAGATGGACATTGAAATTTTGACATAGGAATAACATTTATGAACAACCATTTATTCAAAAAAAAGGAAAAATGCACAAGACTCGACCACATGTTGATATAACTAGAATAAAATCAACGACACTTATGCAAACACTGAGAAGTAAATACTGAAATGGAAGACACTTGTAATGGAAAGTAAATTGTTGTCTTAAAACTGTAAAAAAAATCAGCAAGCATAAATGACCATTGCATAAAGGAGAAGACCTACTCTAACCTACTCTAACACCACCAAAAAACCAAAATTGTTTGGGACTAAGTCCCTCATTGAAAAAATAACTCTAAGCGTTGCCCATTAACAGGCGGCCCTATAAGTTCACCCTCCAAATCAGCCAGCTGAAAAGTGTCAGACCCTTTTATCGCACAATTTGTTCTTGCCCAAAAGCCAAAGGCAAGTGAACAATAAATTGGTGTAACAAGAAGTTGTCCTATCACTGTCACGTAAATAAGACACCTCTTTCTCTTTAGGGGTGAAAGCCCAGGGGAGACGTCCCCGGTGACCTAGGGGTTTGAGAAGGAAAAGGTAATAGTATCAAGAAAGTTCTTCCCCTCTCACAAGTCACACTGATCAGAAAGTCCTAAAGGTTTAATAAGATGAAGAAAATATTTGCTTAAGTGTACCTGTCCAGAACAAGACAACAAGAAAACATTATTTGCAAGTACCAATTGATATTAGTGCTTCATAAAACCTTGGACTTACAATAAAAGCAATAAGTTGATATGCAATATGAAGCAAACAGAAATTTATAACATCAATGTATATATAATGATAGCTTCACAATTATGCTTTAAACAAGCTTCAATAATGACCCAAAGTGATAACCTAGAATTGGCAATATGCTAGCATTTGTCAGAAACAAAGAAGGCAATGTAAAATCAACTTTAACACTTTCTTTTAGGAGCTTTTACTGCTGTAATATATGGTTGTAGCTTACTTTTGTAACATCAGCAAGAATGTTAGTAAGTTAGTCTAATCTAAGGTTAGGAATGGTTAGCAAAGAGCTTGAAGTAGAAGTTTTAAGGGTTGTTTTCATCAATCAATCAAATGTAAGGTATAAACTAGTGCCTTTAAGGTTAATGGAGTCATTTTTGCAGCATCAATCTTGAAAGAAACAAATGATAGTAAGTGAACTAAATACAAGAGGGAGGATGGTTGAGGTGTTGATAACCCAAGGCCTCAATCATCCAAAACCCTAGAAGGAAAACGACTACTATAAAGTAGGTAACCCTAGGCCCTAGCGGTTTTCCTTCTTCTTTAGCTCAATCTTGAGATAAGTAAAATCTTAATGAAGCAATGGTGTTAAAGTGCTACAAAGGTAGGGCTCTAGCATATGCTTCAATGGAGGTGTCCTCTAGCAAATCAAGTAGGTGGATAGCTATTGAGAGAAGGACAATAACATGTGCTTTTCTCCTAGGGTTTCACACTAGCAATTTCATAATCTTAGTAAATGCAAAGAAAAAGATACCATAACCATTCAAAGAAAGAAGAATTGCAGATTTTCACTTACATTCACCAAGAATAATCTAGTAGCATGCCCTAGTTGAAGACTTTCCACCATGAAAATGCCAAAAATCACCAAATAAAGATCCCTCCAAAAAATGCATGGAAATCAAATAGACTGTGACTCTGAACTAAGTAACTTTGTATTGATCATGTACCTATCTCATGTGTGAACCAATCTACTACTCAACATAAGTGCTAAAACCCTGGGAAAATCTCAGTATGCCAACCAAAGTGATGCATGTTGGCTCTTAACCCTCAAGACTTTCAAGGGTGAAAATCTAGGGGTTAAAAATGGTGACTCAAGGGGACAAGATTCCCCTGTGGGATGTTGAGAACCATAATAATCTTTGTGTCCTTATAATCAAACGAATGCCCTGTGAGAACTCTATAAGATGTACCAATGATGCTCTATGAACTGAGGAACGTGTACCAAAGTACCCATGTAATTGTGTGGAAGAACAACCTATAATCTGACCTGTAGTACCAAATCCTGTCCAATGGGCCATGGAGTCAAAAATATAATCCTCCCACTGAAAACTAAAGCCCAAGGGGTCTCATCCAAATCCGCTACTTGCTACCACCCAATGATGCACACTCCTCCCTGCGGTAAATGTGTTGATCTCAACACAAGGAAGCAAGTCACTCCATCATATGTCAATAATGTAAACACATGTGAAGTGCGAAGGAACACCACCAATAATGTCAATGGGTCCTAAGGTAAGAGCACAACTTGACACTATGAATGATGTTTTGAAGTCGAACAATGACGAGGATCATCCAATCAAGGCCCAATGATGCTCAACCTTGTCGGATGTGAAATAACCGACAATGAGGCTAATGGCTACGAAGGTGCTCTACTTCTGGTTCATTTGTAGATAATGTATTGAAGTCAAGGACCTCTAAGCTAACCTGTGGTACCAAATCCCGTCCAATGGGCCATGGAGTCAAAAAATATAATCCTCCCACTGAAAAAATGAAAACCTGTTGGTTCCATCCAACCGGGCTTACTTCATACCACCCAATGATGCACACTCTCCCCGTAAATGTGCTGGATCTCAACACAGCAGCGCTAAAGTCACCCATCGATGTCAATAATGTAAACACCCGTGAAGTGCGAAGGAACACCACAAATAATGTCAATGGGTCCTAAGGTAAGAGCACAACTTGACACTATGAATGATGTTTTGAAGTCGAACACTGACGAGGGATCATCCAATCAAGGCCTAATGATGCTCAACCTCAGTTTGATGTGAAATAACCGACAATGAGGCTAATGGCTACTAAGGTGCTCTACTTATGGGTCACCTATAGATAATTTGTCGAAGTCGATACAAGACAACCTGCTGAAAAGAAGAGCAATAATATCTCTCTTCCCTTAGCATGAAGTGATAACTCAAGAAGATCAAGATGAAAGAACTAGGGACCATATCCCCACGCTGGATGGGACTCCGACTTTGAAGCGTAAGACCTAACATCGTAGATGAGGAGACAAGATAAGATGACTCAAGACACTCCTATGTCTCCTCAAACTACCCATCCTAAAGGCTTATTGCTTTGGTAACAATGACAAATAGACTCCCATCCAGCTCACTCTAATGATAGACACATAGGCTCTCCAAGATGTGAAAAATATGGACATTGAAATTTTGACACAGGAATAACATTTATGGACAACCATTTATTCAAAAAAAAATGCAATAAGACCTCACCACAAGTCAGACATATAACTAGATAAAATCAATGACACTTATGCAAAGGCTGAAAAGTAAATAATGAAATGGAAGACACTTGCAATGAAAAGTAAATTGTTGTCTTAAAATCAGAAAAAAAAAAAAATCAGCAAGCATAAATGACCATTGCATAAAGGAGAAGACCCACTCTAACCTACTCTAACACCACCAAAAAACCAAAATTGTTTGGAACTAAGTCCCTCATTGGAAAAAAGAACTTTAAGCGCTGCCCATTAACATGAAGCCCTATAAGTTCACCTCCCCAAATCATCTAGTCAGTGTTAGCCATGTTATTTATCGTTGTACTTTGCCCAAAAGCCAAAGGCAAGTGAATAATAAATTGGTGTAACAAGAGGATGTCCTATCATCACACGTAATAAGCATTGCCCGCTTCTTTAGGTGAAAGCCTGTGGGTAGACGTCCCTTGTGACCTGGGAGTTTGAGAAGGAAAAGGTATTGGTATCAAGAAAGTTCTTCCCTCTCACAAGTCAAACTCCATCAAAAGTCCCAAAGGTTTAATAAGATGAAAAAAATATTTGCTTGGCAAAATTACTGCATCAAGACAACTAGAAAACACTATTTGCAAGTGCCAATTGATATTAGTGTTTCATAAAACCTTGGACTTATCTATAAAGCAATAAGTTGATATACAATATGAAGCAAATAGGAATTTATAACAGTAATGTATATATAATGATAGCTTCAATAATTATGTCTTAAACAAGCTTCACTAATGACCCAAAGTGATAACCTAGAATTGTACATAAGCATTTATCATAAACAAGAAGGGAATGTAAAATCATCTCTAACACTTGCTTTTAGGAGATTTTATTGTTGTAATATATGGTTGTAGCTTCTTTTTGTAACATCAGCAAGAATGTTAGTAAGTTAGTCTAATCTAGGGTTAGGAATGATTAGCAAAGAGCTTGAAGTAGAAGTTTTAAGGGTTGTTTTCATCAATCAATCAAATGTAAGGTATAAACTAGTGCCTTTGAATGGAGTCCCTTTTGCAGCAGCAATATTGAAGGAAACAAATGATAGTAAGTGAACTAAAGAAAAGAGGGAGGATGGTTGAGGTGTTGGCAACCCAAGGCCTCAATCATCCAGAACCCTAGAAGGAAAAGATGCTAGTAAGTAGGTAACCCTAAGCCCTAGTGGTTTTCCTCTTTAGCTCAAGCTTGAGATAAATAAAATCCTTATGAAGCAATGGTGTTAGAGTACTACAAAGATAGGGCTCTATCACATGCCTCAATGGAGATGTCTTCTAGCAAAATCAAGTGCAGGGTGGATAGCTACTGAGAGAAGTCAAATAACACGTGCTTTTCCTTAGGGTTTCACACCAGTACTCTATAATCTAGTAAAATGCAAAGAAAAAAAAAGATACCATAACCATTCAAAGAAAGAGGAATTGCAGATTTTCACTTACATCCTCCACCACACACCCAGTAACATGCCCTAGTTGAAGACTTTCCACCATGAAAATGCCAAAATCACCAAATAAAGCTCCCTCCAAAAATTGTGCACCACTTAATTCAAACAATAAGCCTTAAAGGAGGTCGAATTTAATTCACAACTTGTGTGAGTGGAAAGATGATGAAAATACAAGGGATTTTTCCCTTTATTTATACAATTCAAATGACCTTAATTACAAATTAGGTCAAAAGGCTTCCATTAATGACCAACACATCAAAATCCACCCTTAAATAAAATTAACAAATTAAACCCCAAAATGTGCAGAAGAGGTGACGCCATGCCCTTCTAGGGTGACTTTGGGCCTCATAAGTGAGATGTTAGCCTCCATGAGAAAACGCTAGGCCTTCCAAGGCCTTTGATCACATGCCACACATAATTTGGCACAACTACCTCCATCATGTCTATCTAATGTTGGTGACGTCAAGGGTCAAAGAGGTGAATTCATGGGCCTTTCAAGGCTGGCCCGGGAAAGGAAAGACCCCAGCTGTGCCCCGCCAAGTGTCCTTGGTGGAATGCCCTTCTTTTTCTCCAGTGCAAACCTCTCGGGTATAAGGCTTCTGCTCCTAGCTAAGGTCTCAGATCCATCCGTGGCTTTTATCCTAAGGAGTCCGGAAGAATCATCTCCCCCAGACAAAAATTCTCATTCTGCATGGTCCCATACAATGTGTCAAGTACCCATAAGTCTATAATGGGATCATAGCAATGTCAATCACATCTATCAATCAAGTTGCCCAAACATGTGCATAAACCCCCTTTCCCAAACAAGTTCTCAAACATGTTATACTACAACCAAAGTTTGCAGTGTGAGGGTTCCAGGATGTCCGATTGGGCTAATTTTCCTTAGATGTGGGATGCTCTGTGAATACCACCCAGGCTTCTCTCATCTAAGTGCATGAGATGGTGTGGGAATGTTTGGGCAAGGATGCAAAGGATAATGTGGGAAATGTAGGTCTTACATGTGGTGTCTCTCAAGAGGGTGAGCTAGACCTTGTCATGGATGCAATTGTTTCCTAACCCATTCAATGCCATTTATTGCTTTTTCTCTTTCAAGAGAATATTAGGGACACTACCTCATGTGGGTATAGACCAAGCAGACAAAGATACACAAGCATTTCACATGGAGATGAGAAGGTTGTCTCAGATGAGACCCCTTGTCTCAAGGTGCCACCAAGAGCCACTACCCATGTGAGGACTGATGAGCTAGGCTTGGCTCATGGCGAGACCTCCCATCCACCAACTAGCTCTTGAGTTTTATCTTTTTTATGGGTCCCTTCTTTTCTTGTTGAGAATCCTTTATTTCTTTCTCGCGGATCCCTATGTGAAGAATATGAAGGTTTGACGGTTTCTAACTTTGCTAGCTTACTTTTACCCTCTCTACTTTAGCCCCTTCTTTCACAAGCAAGTAAGCAGTAACCTTACTATCTGGCAAACCCAATGCTCAAACTAATGTAGGGGATGGATGAGAGGAAAGATGATGAAAAGTGATAAGTATGAAAAGCAATGGATCATGACCTTTCATAAACCCAAATTCCAAAGTGACAACTCACTCATAAGGGATACAACTTGCTAGGGAATTATACATCCCCCGTGCATGTTGTAAGGCATAAAGTCCAAGCACACGCCATGAAGCAAAAAGAGAATTAAATGCACATATCCAAATGCTTTGAGAATCAAAGTGACATTACATACCATGATACCCGACTCATTACCTCATGGAGTAAGACCCACTACTACTCTGCTGCAGTCCAAGCCGATGGGATGAATGTTGTTTTTGTTGACATAATGAAGGTGTTGAAGAAGAAAGATGGGTCCTCCTGGGGCCAATCTCAAGTCAATATGGCTCTATGTACTCCATGTCTAGGACCTCAGGGCCTCGAGATTATAATCTCCTTAGTTATCCCTAGATAGGGGATAATGTGCCCCTACTGATGAATCAATGATGTATGGGACCAACCAAAGGCTACCGAATTTGTTGTGGACACTTGATTTCTCATTTTAATTGTCCCACAACAAGACCATGTCACCAACTTGAAACCGCTTCCTTCCTTTCTGTCAAATGCCTTTTTGACCTATGCCTAATAATCTGTAAATTTTGTATAGGCCATAAGTCTATCTTCCTCTGTAAGTGGTTGGCTAAAAATGTCCACCACACACCCGTAATGTAACTCTTTCAAGAGCCCTTGGACTCATCCAACTCTCATTAACAATGCAAGATGATTCCTCAGGACTCTCCATCCCAATCATCCCCGCCCACACATAAGACTTGCTCGGTCAGAAGATCACCCTCTCAAGGCCTTTGCAGTTAGGGAAGTGACAAATTCTCCAAATATACAATGATACCCTGATACCAATCTGAACCCCTAAATGGATCAGTTAATAGATTTACCTGAGCACTTACCTGTCGATTCTCGATAGCCTCCAAATTCTTCTCCGCCATCATCCTTGCTAAGCCTTTGCCCTTACCAATTTGGTAGGTAGTCCTCACTTCTAAGTCATACTCTTGAATCTTAGTGATCCACCTCCCACTGGTTCCATTACAATCCTTTTGAACCAAAATTTCTTTGTGTAAGTTTTAACCTGCTAAGTAAAGCAATGCATATAGATTCTAAGCAATAATGTAAATTAATCAATGGCTCAAACACAAAGTACACAGATTTTAATTAAACCCTCAACCTGAAAACCTTTCTTATTTTCATTATCACCTCACCATTCATACAATATATACAATGTTTTAGTATTCCGTAGCTAAAACCACGCATCCTTTAATCCCGGATTAATTTACAAATCACCTAAAATAAAGAAAAATCCGCTAAAAATAGCGAAAACCGCCACCCTTTGGCGTCAGCCTAACGCTTCAGACTGTGGGGCATACCGCCTCTAGAAAAGCCACACACCTGAAATTTAGGTGAAGGATCGCCGCATCTAGCTGTGATTCCGACGCACCCCACACACACACATGCAAAGAATATAACACACCCAACACTTTGACCATGGGGTGGGGAACATAGGCAATGATGTGTGAGTTCCAAAAGTAAGGCCTAAAATGGGCCAACCCCTTCACAAGAGAAGAGGCTTGATTCTCCATCGATTTGTAGTCCAATTCTTCTCCTGTAAGCAATCTTTACCATGAAGGCTATGGGCTGCTCTAATCCATCTCTTTTTTGCAATAACACAACAATCATAGTCAATCGGCAAAGGAGAAAATTTGAAAATATTTAGCATAATCTGGGCTAATGAGAACATGTGTGACACAAAGCCTGTTTAATATCATTGAAATCCTTCTTGGCTTCATCACTCCAATTGAAATCATGGTATTTCTTCAATATATCTGATATGGGTTTGACTATCTTCGCAAAGTTGGGTATGAACCGCCTCATGAAGTTGATCCTATCGAAGAATGACTGGATGCCCTCCGACTAGATGGGAGTGGGATCTCCATCATGCCTATGATCCTTTCAGGTTCTATCCTTACTCCTTCTTTAGACATAATGTGCCCAAGCAACCTTCCCTCAAACACCCCAAGAATTGACTTCTTCAGGTTAAGAGAGATACCAAGAGAGACCTACAACTCACAAAACCCTTTCGTAAATGAGAAACACATAATCACTTCTAGTCTTTGGAATAAACTCACAAGCATATTGATATATCATATGAATTTGTAACAAATAATCTGAAAAATCATAATCCATAGCACGTTGGAAAGTTGCATCAACATTCATCAAACCAAAAGACATATTCACATACATGAAGGTACCCCAAAGAAAAATTAAATTCATTTTATGGTGGTCATCGGGTTTGATTTGAATATGATTGTATCTTGAGAAACCATCTAGCATAGACATCATACCTAATCCGGTCACTTCTTGAACAACATGTTCCATGCTAGGCAGGTAATTATCCTTGAGACATGCACGATTTAAATTTATCAAATCAATACAAATGTGAATCTCATCTGATTTTTTCCTTATCGGTACACAGTTGGCTACCTAGTGAGAATACATGATTGGTTCAATGATACCTACTTTATACAACTTCTGTAGTTCCTTATGAATTGTGGGCGCCACCTTTGGATTCATGTATCTCATTTTTTGTCTAAAAGGTTTGACTTCCTCTAATAGTGGTATTGCATGGTTAATGACCTTCGAGTCATATGCTTTGAGCTTTTCATAAGACCATGCAAATATGTCCATGTACTCTCTTACCAAATACGAAATTTTTCTTTTCTCTTTGTGTGCATACCTTACCACTCTTGATGATCCCCTGGTATCCCCCTAATTCCAATACCCACCTCTTGAACCTGATCATCAATGGGATATTTATTAGTTCCTTGAAAAGTATCTAACCTATCAAATAATTGTTCTAATGGTACTAAGCCCTTTGGAATCTTGTTACTTTTTAGTTCAATTATTGGGATCTCTTCGCCCTCTTGTATCTCATCAATGTTGTGATTAGAAAACTCATTAGCAGAATATAAGAAATTCAAAATATGTCTATCATCTTCAAAACCCCGCCAAGAGCCTATACTATCCGGAATATAAGGACTAAAAAGAACCCTAATCCAAATGTGTAATGTAAGGGTTATCATCCATGTAAACAAGGTATGTTAGTTTCCAAAGAATCATCCTTTTCATTCAGAGTCCTATCAATATGAGAAATGTTAAATGCATCAAAACACTCAATCTCATCCCAAACTACATGTCTATACCTTTTCAGTCATTGGTTCCAAGCTTCACACTTCATTGTTACTTGATTGAACTATGACTGTTATTGCTTCATTGGCCTTCTAGATGTCTTCTTGAGTCACAGACTGAGATGACAAGGGATGAAATTGATGTTGTAAGGATTTCCACTGCTTTTGTAGGATTTGAAAGGCACTATGAGGTTTATCCCTAGTCACATCTGAGGCAAGGAAAGCATGAAAGTCTTCTATTGGAACAAATTCGGCCACCATGTTCAAGGTATTGTCTGGGGTACCAGAGGATTCTTCCTTCTCTTGCTCATACATGTGGTATGTTTGGGCAAAGATAGCACAGGAGGATTCACCATGAGGAAGTTCACAAGCTCGGCAATAAAGAGGAGATGAGGCATAGTCAATGTAGTTTGTCTCGGGTGCTTACGCTGGGGCTTTGGGCTCCTCGTTCCTCCTGGGATAACCGTAGCCTCATTGATGGGTTTATATCGAGATAACCAACCTGACGAAGTTTCTTTTCTATCCGCACTAATCCTATTGCCCTGCTATACTAGCCTGGTTGCATCCCAGCTGTCCCTCCTCCCATTTAGATCTCGTGAAATGGTCAAAAGGCAAGTGGGGTTTCAGGCTTTAGAGGCCACAGGTTTCTCTCATGGTGATGGCCACCGATAAGCAACATCCACGGGGCAGGGTTTTTCAATCAGCACCAAGAGTCTGTCAAATTTCTAGATAAGGAAATCAAAGCATAATCAATGCTAGGGTCTAAGAGCGTAGGAATTCTATGATAAGCCTTTGCAAAACGAGTATTAAATTCTAAAACAATTTCATTCTCTTTCTTATTAATATCAATAAAATTTCTGGATGAAAGAGATATCTTGTTTGTCACCCCATCTCTCCAAGAACTTCTCAAAAAATGGATTCAACCCCCATGGAATTGTTCGGGAAAATATTCTACCAAGCATGTGCATCTCCCTCAAGTGTGTCAATGAACATCTTCATAGTTGCATCTTCATGCTCAACACCCTCATCCTCACATGCCTTCAAAAATAAGTCAATATGGTTTTGTGCATTGATGGCATTGTTTCCCTAAAACATAGGAAAATTTTTGACATAATTAGAAGTAGGTAAAGCATGAGGTTTCCCTGGAATAGCAGCTATGTCTAAAGGACCAAAAATATTGAATGTAAACCTAGTCACTTCTCCAACCATGTTACTAGAACTTGAAGCAGATGATGAACTTGAAATAATCAAAGGACTATGACTTGGAACAATAACCAAAGGAGCCGAGGAAGGGAAGGATGATACCTGAGGTGCCAAAATACTTACCACAATGTTGGGGCTGCGGCAAATGGGAGAGAGATACCGGATCGGTTGAAGAACAATGTTCCACTATGAGGGTAGGACTACTGTAGGGAGTCACAAAGAACTACCGAAATCAGGGTTCTGATCAATTAAGGGATGGCTAACCATGTAGGGGCTCTAACTAAGATGATATGTGCACAAATTCCCTTTATATCCCGTGGAGTTGCCATGAGAAAAAAATAAAATGAAACAATAAATGAAAACTCATTGAATGTCGTCTACTGTTGTCAGGTTCCAAGAAAGGCTTGCATCCCCCAGCGAAGCTAAAATAGAACCTCTAAAAATAGGATTCTCTAAAAATAGATTCTTGATTCTATTTTAAGAAAAATTGTCCACATACATATTGCCAAAATAGAAAGTTGTCCAAATATGCTTGACTTTATACTCATTAATCTTCGCTAGTGATCTCAATATGCCATCAGAATTTTCATGTGGGCCCTGATGCTCAACTTGCTAAGAATAGCAATCTGGGTGACATCATTAGGAAAAAGTTCCAAAGGCCTCTGGATGCCTCAGGGATCAATATTGTGCTCTCAGAAGCTGAATCTGGGCCCTGAATCATAACAGATTATGTTGTTTATTCTTTACATAAAGTATTGTTGAATAATCAACTGAAATTAAGCTTTTAGTGTCAAAAATATTAGCAAACTTTTGAAGCAAATAAAGGAGAATGCTTGTAGCAAACAAGATTAAACCATGCCAGAACATAAATGCTAACATATGGCCACATTGTTGTTTTTTTCACATGAAATCTGAAACTATAGAAACAACTTGTCTTTGTCCAATAGATAATCTAGTAGTTCTTAACTTCATATTATTAGATCATGCACTGGTCCTATCACAGTGGTGGATGATGACACGTTCGGTCCCTCTACTTCCACTTCGAGCATCGATACAAATATGCGACAATATCAACCAATTATCTCAATTTCCAATTTTGATGTTATCTTGTCTTGAAGGAAATGTGTACTTGTACTTGGGTCCTATAGTTTAGGTTTACCCCCTCTCACTATGTTTATAATGTTTACTTTGGTAAAATTATGTTTCTAATGTTTCACTACTTTTTCAATACCTACGAAGATTCAACCTTAGTTATTTTCTATTCTATTAGATGTAATTTTCAATCTCATTGACCTACTTTTGGTCATTTGTGGACATCAATTGGAAATATAAAGATATGAATGATGAGCCCATCTCCCATTTGAAAAGAAAAATGTTTTAAAATTTCTAGATAATGTTTCAAGTAGTCTTATAGAGGTTAAGGCTAAGGTGAGCATGGGTTGAGGACAAGGTGCACAGGGAAAATCAAGACCATGGTGACCGGCTATGGTCAAGTCCCAAGCTTCAAGGGGGCCAGTATCATCTAAAAAGAGTGATGAATTAGCACCAAACATAGGAAGGTTACTCGTATCGGATAATGGGGACAACGCGCAGGTATATGTAAGGAGGAATCAATCCAAGGATCATTCGCCTTTGGATATTAATGGCTTTAGCATTGTTGTTTATTCTTTGAATCCCAAGATTAATTTTGAAGGTGATTGCAACTCGGATTTTGAGGCAAGGCAAGAGTGGCCACCATTGCCTTCATCTAGGTTGAAGGATTTAGATGGGTTGTGTTAGTACTCATTTGCATTGTTGAATTTTGGACTTTTGTTACTACAAAGCGCCACATCGAATAGTGATATTCTTCCGCATCATAAAAAAGATCATAAATCCGCATCAGCCAATCGCGGGCTTATTATGCCCATTTTTCCTCTCTTTCTTTTATAAGCACTCGATCTTTTAGACCAAAGTTGGTCCATGGCCTTATGCAAGTTTTTTGTGATTTTTATTAAACTTTGGGCCCGAAGGCCGAGCCTTAGCCCCAATGCTTTAATCTCCAACATATGAGACCTACAATCAACACACAACACAAGTCACCAAAGCTAGTGTAAACCCCAAGCTTGTTGACATATGTCTTAAGGGTTTTTTATCAAAAAAATACCAAGGTGACCAATACTCAACTCATGCCACATCATTGAAACTTGTCGACAAAAGTTTCCAGTCAATTACCAAAGCTACCATGAGGAGAGAGCCTACCAGAGGCGTTGTATTTGTTAAACATATCTATTATCTCGTAAGAGACAACAATGGTATTTCTTAGTGGATATATTGATTCTGTTTTCTGAATAAAACGTAGGGTTTTGGTTTGCACATATGCCCGGTTAAGGCACATTTGATGGTGAAATAGTGGTAGCAAGTTCAAAAGAAGAAATGCCCAGAAACTCTGTACACTAAGGAGAAACAGAGCTCGAATTTCCAGCAAGTTGTCGATCATTTTTCTAGCACCAAGCTTAAACAGTAAATCTAGATAGTAGGCGTAGTGGCAAGTTATCAAGGGTTTAAACAAAGAAGACGACTTGCTCTCATGGATAACGATTACCGTTGTTGGGCGAATCTTTCTGAAGTACAGGATGAGATTGGTCATTAAAAAGGATTGATATTCTATTTATCACAAGTAACTGAGTGTCAAGCACCAAGGCTGCTATCCCCTGTCTAAGTCAAAGATTAATGGTGAAGACGAAATCGTCCAAGGGCCAAATGCCAGAGGAGGAATCTCGTTGCAAGGAAAATATTAAGTATCGGGTTTGGAAGCCACTCTCTAAAATGTCCAAAGGATATCTCCCAAGGACAAACACGCAGGGGTGTATTCGGGCGATTTCATCGATGGATTATAAGTACCATGTCCGATAGAGATCAGGCCAGGTGTTGGAACAACAGATCAAAATGGTGTTGAGAGCACCAAGGTTTCCAATCAAACGCCAAGCCACGAAGAAGTAATCATCGGATTCAAGTGTCAAGATTAGGATCAAAAGTCGAGGAGGGCTCAAAGTGAACACCATAGCAAGCATATGAAATCCCGAGCCTACATTCATTTTTTAGCATCAAGAGCCAACTCAGTGCCAAAGCAAATGTCAAGCTTCATGCTATAGTAAATTCTCTAACTTAATTGAGAGAAAAAGGGATGAGAGTGGTGAATTATTACTGGTAGTGACCCAAAGAATATGCCTTGGTCATATCATAATGGAGGATCGTGGCCAACATAGACTTGGTAGTCTACTATTACATGCATTAATATGGGAAGGGAAGATATAGCATCTAAAGACAGAGAATCAACTATTAAAAGACTAGCACCATATATCTTGTGACAGTTCAAGATTTCCAGGAAGGCATCCCTACAATTGGTAGAGTATTTTGGTGGCAGGCGATGGCAATCATAGATATCATTTCCAGATTTTTAGTAGTAAATCAATTAGTTCCAAATCTCTATATTTTAAAGATGCAGATGGCAAGGCATTTGATTTAAACTGTCCCAAATTTTTTGCACAAGATCATATTTGTTTTATTCTTAGTTCATCATATGTTTATTTCATAAAGGTGAGACAGAAGCTATGGAGGTTTTTACCATTTAAGACAGCTTGAAACACCAAAGGGTGGGGAAGGCTCTTTGAGGGTAAGTAATGTAGAAGATTGATGAAATACATCCGCCCCGAAGTTATTAGAAGCCCCAAAGCATCAGATTTTATGTAATCTCTTATGACATTAGGGATATATGACATTTGTTTTATCATATTGTGATTTTCTTGTCTAAACATTGTTTTTCCATCTCCTTGTTTTACATTCTCGCCTTTCTTCTTACTTGAACTAATTACGTATTATTGAGAATCAAAGGTCAGCTTCTATGGATGATATATTCCCGAAGCAGAAGATTTTGTCGGGATCACTTATCATCCGTAGGTTTTGTTTCTCAGAAAATTATCAGATCCATTCACTTAAGAGAATCTTTGGTTTGTTGAGGTGTTCTAATTTTCATTTATTCCATATTCTTCTACTCATTTACATATAAACGTCTTATCCGATATACAATTTGATTGCCTCCTCATCAACAAGGTGTTTTACTTGACTCCATGCCCAATGGTGTTTCTTTGATATGATCTAATTTAGCCTGCTTTCTTTTTCTTTCTCCCCATCTACCTAATCCACCTTCTTTCAAAACCCAAACACATCCTTATTTATAAAATCATTGCACTAACTGAAGATGTGCTGTATTTGACCCTATATCAGCCTAGGGACAACTTCTAGCACTAACAACTGGAACACACAATTACTGGTTATTCTAAGCTCGGATTTAAGATCTCAAATGGTGGAAGTGATTGGTGCAGGGAGTAACGTCGATTCGTTGGTGGTCATGAAACAACAAACTAGGGGTTTTGTACAAACTTCAAAGGCCACAAGGAGTATTGTACTTGATGATGGTCCTGCAGGCAATGTAAGTATTATTGAAGTTCTCCTACTCGAAGAAAATTTAGTGCGACTGGAGAATGGATCTAACCATCATCAATTGCAACTTGATGCAAGCAATGGTGGACAAAAAATGAAGGCCATTCCTAATCTCTCCAGAACGAGTGAAGTTGATGTCAACTTTATCCTATCTAGTAACAAAGGATATTTTGAATGATGGAAGAAATTGGAGAACCGTGGGGTAATTTTGTTTATTTTACGTTGTATCTTGGATGAAAAAGATTTTCATTGATGGTGCATTCTAAACTAGGAAGCCAAGGGGATTTATTTGAACCACTATTAGGGGCTTGGCTTCAAGTATGTTTACCTTCTGTTTAAGTTTGATGCCACAAACCAACATGTTTTATAGTATGGTACCTAGAATATTGCAAGGTCGTTAGCTTATGTGTAATCATGGAAAGCATATTTTAACCCGAACGATTAATGTCGAGCTCATTGCCCTTGCTGGTAGAGTCTCTTACCTTTCCAGCGGATTTATAGTTGTTCGTGGATTTGTTTCCCAATAAGAATGGTGAGGTCTCCATGCCAGACAAAAGGTGTAACTTGTTTCAAGCCAACCTGAGGGTTTGTGTTGAAGTGGATTTAAAAAATAAGCTCCCACCGTTCATTTATGTTTTGACTTTTGATGGGGTTCAACAATAGAAAATCAAGTATCTAAATATTCCTAATACTTTCTTTGATTGTCAAACACAACAATAGAAAATCAAGTATCTAAATCTTTCTAATTCTTGCTTTGATTTTCAAGCACGGATCCACCTCATCCATGATTACCCTCATCATAAGCCTAAGTTGACAACTTCAAAGGGTGCAAGGCTTTGCGACTTCGACGATGCCTACAGCTAAGGAAGTTGGTTATTCAATTGCTTCAAGGTAGGTAGGCCTTCCACTAAGCCCCATTAGAGAACAAGTGGAAAAATTGTTAAGATTTCAACTCAAGAGTCTTCTTGGGGATCTAGGGGCCCAATGTTGTAGAAAATTCAAAATCCCAAATCCCAAATACCAACAATCAGGATGTTCGTAGCTAAGTGAGAGTGTTTCCCACTCGACCTCAAAGGGGAGAAATGGCTAGTTGTAGAGTATGAATTTATATGTTGAATGGAAAGTGAAGTCCAACAAACAAAAGGGTGCTTCTTCTCCTGTCCATTTGAGTAAGCCTCATAGGGAGTTGAGCCCCACTCCCATCATGAAGTCCTTTAGGAAATGTGGACAATCTGGACAATGTTGAGTTGCGATCCTTTGAGTTGAACAAAGGACCTCTTCTTTAGAAATCATTTCAATGGCCTTAGTAACCCCTCTCTCTCTTCCCTAAAATGAAGTTGTCTCTATCATAGAACGTGGAGAGGGATGATCTATCCCATGACATAAGCAGCTTGCCCCCTGAGTGTTATAGAGGTGACTGTGACTGCATTTAGTCCTCATGGGAAGTCAACAACAATTATTGAACATCATTTTAACCAAATGAGTTATTGTTCTTGGACCTTTTGGGCCACAGATCCCTGATCTGGGAAATAGGGTGGTCCCTCAGCCTTTCCCCCATTTCTGTATACATAATTTTGTTGTTGATCATGAGTGTGACCCAGACAATTGGTGCGTCTAGATTACCTTTTTGGCTCAAGACTAGATGTCAGAGTTATGTTCAATGTATGCACCTAATCTTAGTGTGTAGAGGAGTCATCTTTAGGATTGGATGGTCTCTTCATTGTCAAATGTAGATTGGATTGTTAGTGGTATCTCTACCATGGTTGAGTGGAATATTGGGTGGTGGTGTTGGATATTGTGATAGTGGTAAAGAAATAGACTTGGCTACTGCATGTAAGTCAACACTTCCAAATGTACAACCCCAACTGTGAAGAAAATAAGGGTTGGACCATGGGGGTTGGTTTACATGGTCTAGAGTCCAAGGGAGGCTGGATCAAGTATATCTACTTCAGGATGGCATCTCCTTTTCAGGGAAACAACACCCTATTGATGCGTTGATAGATGTTACAAGATTGGATCACCTACCCATTCAGATTCTCATCTCAATTGAACAAGTAGTAGACTTAGCACCTTCTTCCTTACTTAAGTTGAATGTCTAACAGTTGGATTCACCTGATTTATGTGCACTAGTCCATAGTGTGTGGAATCTTGTCCCCCATTCTGTTCGGGCTTGAGGGTGGCTTCTATTTGTTAAACATTCAAATTCATGAGGGCGGGGGATAATAATGGCTCCCAAGCATCGAAAGGAGCTACAAGAAGCTAAAAAAAGGCTTGAGGAGGTGTGTATGTATGTTTCTTTAGGAGAATATTCATAATATCACTCTGTTTGGAGTTGGAGGTGTGCATATAAGAGGAGTAAATTTCTCAAGGGGATCGGATTCGCTCCAGACTGCAATGGGTTCAGGAGAGGTATGAGAGTTCCAAATTCTTTTTTGACTTCTTGAAAAAGAAGATGATAGTAGACAAAATTATTGGTTGGTGAAAGTCTAATTGTTCTCCTAAAGAGGAAACGACTAAAATCAAAAGTAAGTTTGGTTTACATTTTCAAAAACATTTTTTCACCTATGCTTTGACAAACTCGATTATGCTTGGTAGTAATTCCTGCTATAAGGTAATTCCTCATGAGGTCTCTATTAGGGACCAAGATAGCTTATACAATGACTTCTTGAAGGAGGAGATCTTTGGTACACTTTGCTTAATGTTGAATAGGAATTCCCTAGGTATGGATGGGTTGCCTTGTGACTTCTAAAAGGTTATGTGGGATACAATGGCAAATGATTTTTAATGCTTGGCATTTAAGGCCTTCTCTTCAAGAAAATTGACAAAAACGTTTAACTAGGGGCTCATTATGTTGATTCCAAAGAATGATCCCAAAGATACCATAATGGGGTGGGGACCTGTCATTTTTCTTGGAATGTCATACAAGATCCTACCCAAGGAAGTAGCTCTTTGGGTTCATACCATTGCCAAAAATATTGTTCGAAGGGAATAGAGAGGTTTTGTGCATGGGTGGTTTATCTGGATACAACGATGTCATCATGGGAAACCATGGAGTGGGATAAGGATTCTAAACAATAGGTGCTCTTCTTGAAGATTGAATTTGACAAGGCCTATGATCGAATTGACTAGCCTTTTATAAATGAGATGTTGAGTTGTTTAGGATATTACCCACGATGTGTTGATATGGTAAACACACTATTTCCATGTGCCTTAACAATTGTTTCTATGAAATTCTTGTTCTCGCATATTGTGTTGCATCGATCTACTCAGCAAGGATGTCCTTTGGCCCCTTATCTTTGTGTTGGCCACAAATGATTTGGGATATCTCCTAGAAGTTGCACACATCCAGGTGCATTTACTTTGATCCCCAAGGAGGACAATGTCAATGCACTAGATAAATTTAGGTTGATTATTTTATGTAAGTGTGTTTACAAAATCATTTAGAAAGTAATTGCAAAAAATCTAAAGTCGATCCTAGCCAAAATCATCCCTAAAGAACAAGGGAGATTTGAGGGAGGCCGTTGTCAAATTTTATGTGGGATAATTATAGCACGGGAACTTGTCAATTCAATAAAGAAAGGAAATATTGGGGGTTAAGACTTTGTGAACTTAGATACCAACCCCTCGACGCTTGGCTTTCCCACACATTGAGAGATTTCCAATGGTTAGCAAATCACCTCAATCAGAGATTGTACGCAAAATTTATTCCTCTACAAAGTTGAATCACATCATTGACCACCATGATATCGAAAGGGATGCTACAATTCATACCCCATTATTCACACATGTAGGACTAGTCACATGTGGACTTTCGAGAAGAATCTAGAGGGTCCAAAAACCTAACATTGATTAATGGTTGAGTATGCAAAACCCTAACCCTAACCCTAGATAACTATCAAGATATCTTAAATACTAGACTGCTAGGAAGATAAGGGGTTCCATTCTTAGCATTATACTTGTTCCATAGCTGAGAAGGTGAGAATCTAGAGTGGACTTTAGAGCATAGCAATGGAAGTAGAGGATTTTATAGCAGCCATTCAGGCCATAGAGTCGAAGAAAACTCCATAGAGAGTGTGCCCTTTCTTTGTACTTACATTTAATAACTGAGAAAAAAAGACTAGAGCATAGGCATCACCTTCTATGTACTCTTTTATCATGTATCGATTCTCGTGTCACATCTTCGTGGTTAATTGCAGGATTGGTGTGTTCATTTGCTTGTTCTTTCATTTCGGATTTCAACTATTCTATATTTGAACATTGAGCTAGTGATAATAAATATGAGATCTATAGAAATAAATTGCTTAATAAAAGATTTAATATTACCAAATTGGTCATTGTTGTGTTGAACTGTTCCAGTGGAATATCCAAGACAATTTACAGATCAATGAGCTAACAAAAATCTATTAGGACTTGCCTACAAAGAAAATGCACAAGAATGGAAAGAGTATGTAATATCCCATGAAAGAGTTTTAAAATAGGATTGCTAACATGATCTGGGATCTCATCCATGGGTCCTATGATCTAGAATATATGAAAAGAAAGGAATCATAATAGGATTTTCCAAGGTCAAGGCTAAGAAATCCTAATCCTGAAAAGATCAATGCATTTTCATTCTCTCGAAGCACGTTCGACATTCCCAGATCAACACTTCATTTTAGCATATTTCAAACGAAAATCCAGCCACCCACAGAATATTTTAAGGAAAATTTGTGCACAGACTCCAAGGCATCTACAACAACAAAAAATAAGGCAACTTTTGGGCATTGTTTCCAAGAAAGTGATTCCATCCTCAACCCTGTTTGTGAACAAATATTGGATTTTACCTAGAAAAATGCTTGCAGTTTTTATTTCAAGTAGCTCATCTATTTCACAATCTAGTGCAAGTGTTTCCCCTACTCTTTAGATGGTTTCATACCCTCAATTGGATATGATCACCATCCAAGGCAATCCTCATGATCTGCATAATGACTCATTCAAGGAAAACAACAATTTAATCCGGTGCCTTAGGTTCCTTCTGGTGGACTTCTTGCTTCTTTCAATTTGACTCATGAGCAAGCAAAATTAAAGATTCCTATGCCAATTGGTGAGATACTAAAGGTACCAAAGAAAAAGAAGCTTATCATGCAATTTCTTGATTTTCCCACTAAGCCAAAAAAGCGAGGTGAGTTGAATGTTAATGATGAATGTAATATAACAAATGATCGACCTCACCTCACTTTGGAGAAAAATTACAAAGACCAACCTTTCTATATTTATTTGTTCATTAAGAATTTGGCCTTACGTAATTGCATGCTAGACTCTAGATCTATTAACAATAGTTGGGTTTACATGTGACTGGGTTGTATCAAGATGTATGTGTGTTGGATGATAGAAAAGTGGAGGTTAGGGGCTTGATAAAGAGCTTGTATGTCAGATTGATTGCTTTCCCCAAGAGAGATATTTGCATGGATGTGGTGGTTTCCAATATCCTTGAGCCTTGGGGAATGTTGCTTTCCAGGTAATTGATGGCCACTCTAGAAGGTTATATCCAATGCGACCAATCTTATGCTACTATTCTAGTTGCCCCTGATAAATTTGTCAAATTACATCTTAAGCAAAGGATGTTACTCAATGTTGATGTACCTAACTGAGAGATGGAAGGAATGGTTTATGTCAAGATCAATCTCAACAACTATGCAGTTATATCAGAAGAAGAGGTGGTATCTCCAGCACAAACCTTAATGATCCAAGTCCACAAGGCATATGGATAATGCACTTTGATGGGGCTCAAGGAAGAGATGGAAACAATGTAGGTGTTGATCTCACCTCTCCCTCCAATGAAGTTCTAACATTTTCATATCGATTACAATTGAGTTGAAATAACAATATAGCCAAGTATGAGGCCCTGTTACTTGGACTTACGATGGAAAAGGCCAGGAACATCAAAGTATTGAAGGTGTTTGGAGACTCTGATTTGATTGTGCAACAAATCACAAATCAATGTTTAGGAAAGAACCCAAGTTTGAAGCACTACAACAATGCAACTTGGGATTTGATTGAGTTATTCAACACTTTTTCTATCACAACAAACCCAAGAGAAGAGAATATTGTGCCTCATTCATTGGTTGTTTCAACTTTGAAATTGCAACACCTCCTATTGATGATGCTAAGAGAGAAGTAGTTTTCAAACTTGCAAGTACCTTATTATATTGATCATTGGCAGGGTTTTAGTGATGATAAACATATTCTTTATTTTTTGCACAACTCTAATGAATTTTCCTGTACTTTTTGATGTAAAGTAACCAACAAACAATAAATACACCCAAGATATTACAATTGAAGAACAATAAAATTCCCAAGGGTTTGATTTCCCTTGAGAGAATTTTTTACCATGATGGTAAGAGGTACATCCTGAATGTTCTAATATTCCAGATTAATTTGTTGATATTAACATTGGTACTTAGAATAGCTCAAGAATGGTGAATATTGGGACACATCCAAAGAGAAACAACTTATTAAGGACCTTATTAGAGAATTTGAAGATGATTTTGCATGGAGCTAATCCTGCAAGATTGATGTAATTATACATGCCATTTTTCTGAAGGAGAAAACCAAACCTGGTCACTAGAAGCAGAGGACTATCAATCCAAGGTTGCACCCATCATTGCTAAAGGAGATACAAACGATGTATGATGCTCAAATCATTTCTCCTCCTGGGTATCAATATAAGGTTGCAACTGTCATTTCTAAGGGGATTCAAACGATGTATGACTCAAATCATTTCCCCTATTGGCTATTCAAATTGGGTGGTCAATATTGTGTTGATAAGGAGAAAAATGGTGAGAACATAATAGACAGACCTTCCTATGCCATGCAATATGATGGGATTGTTGATTGCAGTGACGATGTCATTTAATATTATAATTATGGTCCTCCCTGGTTAGGATAGCCTATGCAGAAATTCATGGATGTCCATCAGATGCATCTGTGTCTAAACAGAACCCTAGATTTTCACAAGCAATAGCTCATAAATAAAACAATAAAACTAAATAACAAATTAAGAATTTCACAAATAACTGCTACTAGAAAATGAAAAATAAATAACATATATTAGATTAAGATGGATATGATTTATTAATCCCATAAAATTAACCCAAAAAAAACTGCATTACACAAAAAAAGCCATAAAGTATGCAGAGAAATCAAGAATTAGCTGGAATAATTTCCTCGGGGATTGGAAGAAAGAATAGTAATACCTGGGATCAAAGCCCTAAAGAACACAGAGAAAGAGACAGAGTAATTTCTAGTAAACTACAAAAAAAATTGTACCATACACAGAGAAGCCATGCAGTACGCAGAGAAATCAAGAATTTCGCTGGAATCGTTTTCTCTGGGATTTGAAGAAACAATATTAATACCTGGGATCAGATCCCTACTGTACACAGAGAAAGAGACGGAGATAATTTCAAGTAAATTTCAAAAAAAAATCCTACAGTGTACAGAGAAGCCCTACAGTACGTATACAGTAAGCAGAGAAATAAATAATTTCCCTGGGATAATTTCAACATGGATTTTAAGAAAAATCATAATAAAACATGGAATCAGAAGCTTACATTACGCAAGAAAGACAGAGATAATTTACATGATAACCTGCTAAAAAAAAGAAATGAAGGGCTTCTAAGAAAAAACAAATACCTAGAATTAGTAAATTTGAAACACATAGAGAAGGAAACAGAGGATTCATTCTTCCTTCCTGGTGGATCCATATTTAAATCGAGTTGATTCAAATTTAAATAAATTGAGCGATATCATGACTCCTCCTCGGGCCTCTATACAAGCAAGACAACAAAGACAATATGAAAAACACAGAAACATAGACACATGAACAGAGAAACGAATACATACATCACAAGACACGGAGAAACGTATACAGACATCACAAGACAAGACATGGAAAGCGCTTCCCATACACACAACATAGAAGAATGGAGAAGGGGGAGGGGGTGTGAATGAGCATTCACCTATTCAAAATTGGCATTGGAGCAAGCCTATCTCCAACAGATAGTTTCCTTCACTCTCTCAGTGGAAAGAGGTAAAATATTGGGGAAGCTTTTGGCGATGGTTACCATCGCTACAAGCAAAGCACAACCCAACATTCTTCAAGCTCTCCTTCCAAAGAAATCATTGTAACTAGTTGAATAAAGAGTTGGATTCAACAGTCTATTAGTAATCGACACATTGACCAAACAAATCAATGAAACTAGTAGGATAGAAGCTAAATCCAAACCTCTATTGGTACGCTAGCATGAGCAGACTGGTTAGTAATTCTTTTGGTGGTAACAAATGCCAAATCGTTGCATTACTTCAAATTTTATTTATTATCTTTTTCATTTATTTGGTATGTGATTTGAAAGTTAGATTAAGTTAATTGGTATGTGATTTGAAAGTTAGATTAAGTTAATGTTACATTATTTATCAATAAAGATAAAAATAAGTAAAAAAATTTATTAATTTTTATTTTTGATATGTTACAGTTTATTAAACTATATGTTATAGTTTGGTATGTTATTAAATTTTTATTTGTTATCTTTTTTTCATTTATTTTGGTATGTGATTTGAAAGTTAGATTAAGTTAATTGGTATGTGATTTGAAAGTTAGATTAAATTTATTTACAGTATTTATCAATAAAGACCAAAATAAATTAAAAAAATTTATTAATTTTTATTTTTGATGTATATTCTATGTAAGTTTTTTTATCATTTAATTTTGTTTTTTACTCACATTTGAATTTAGTTGTTTATATTGTTGTATTTTGTTTTCACTATCTATTATTACATATAATATGATCAATATTAATATAAATTTATTTTAAATTTAGTTTTAGTGGAAGTTAATCATAATCATCATTTTAAATTTAGTTTTATTAGATATTAAAATATAAATATGATCAATATTAATATAAATGTATTTTAAAATTTGGTTTTATTAAATATATATATTTATTTTAAATTTAGTTTTGATAGATATTTAGAGATTAAAAAAAATAGATAAAATTTTCTTTATATTTAAAAGGTTTCCATGTATAAAGTATGTGTGAATATTAATTAATATTTAGTATTTTCTTAAATTTTATTTTTTTTATATTATGGATTTTTTAATTTAATATATAAATATGGATGTTATATATATTTATCTACATTGTTTTATTATTGTATTATTATTGGATTGATATGTGTCATTGTTGTATTTGTATTAGTCATGGGCATTATACATCTTTCTCATATCAAGTTGTGAAATAGAGTGAGTTAATAAGGGCGTTGTCTAAGTGTTATAAGTTTTGGTCTTTCTGAAATGAGGAGGACATAAAGAGAAACCTCAATTTTGTTGTTTGAATTGCATTTTGAATACATAAATGGATTCAACTTATGTTGAGAGAAAAACTCTAGGGCACTCTACAGTTATATAATTTTATTCACTCAAATATCACAGTTAATACTGCAGAATATTCTGGGAAATTAAACAAAAAATATCCCAAAAAAGGGCCAAAACACAAAACTTTTAGGGCTTTAATAACTGAATAAAGTGAACATTTTTGAGTTTTTTTTTCCAATGAGTTAATAAGTGAATAAAGTGAACCCTTTTGAGTTTTTTTTCAATGGAAAAGAGCTTGACTTTGTCCACTAACTACCTTACTCCTTATAAAATGAACCTAGCTTCTCTCCGTTAAATGTATTTTTAAATAGAGTTAAAAATAATATTAATATTTGAATGCTTATTTACCTTGATTCTATGGTGAGGATGAGAATGATGTTTATCCTTCTAAGTATGATGTTTATCCTTCTTTAAGATAAATAAGGTAGGTTAATGGTTTGGTGAAATCACGGTGATGTTATACTATCCACTAAATGTTGATTCCTCAAAAACAAATTGGTTTGTATGTTCTCACGACTTGGCATTGGTTAACAATTGAGTTGTCTTAAACATTAAGTCAAACTAGGTATCAACACACCTCGTTAACATAAAATATATATGGCCTCTTGATTGGGGAGTGAGTTAATAAGTGGAAAACTCTACATTTAAATTGGAAGTTCATTTTTTGGCCAGGTAAAGTTCCATTCTGATTCACTATTTTTTTTAGAAATTTTGAGGATTTGAGTCATTTAAAAACAAGGTTAATCAATATACACTTTCAACCTTTTGTTTATTTACCATTATCTGTATGTGCCTAACAGGAATTGTGACCTCAAAATGAGAACTTTGGCCCAAAAACCCATTTTTGCATAAAAACGAAAATAACCCAAATCAAAAATGGTGCCTCTGGAATGGCACCACCATTTTTTCAAGCAAAGATCAAAATTGACATTTTCAAGCATGACCTTCAAAACTCATAGGCTAGCTGGAAAAAACTTGTTAATACCTAAATAAAAATTATCTAACTAAAAGAAAAGTTTTTTTTTCTAAGCGTTAAAATTATGGCTCATTACAACCTAATTAAAACCGTGGTTTTAATTGTAAAAAGAAATAAAAAAAAAAAAAAACCAAAATTGGATACAAAATAGTCATAAAATTTATTTATTAAATTTATTTGGTAAATTTACATTTAAAATGAAGAAAAAAACACAATCAAAAATATATTTAAAGAGCCAAGTCATCATCATCATCATCATCACATCATCATCCATCTCATAAATTAAATTAATTAGAATTGATTAAATTAAAGTGGGGATTAAATAAATTAAGTCATTAAATTAATAGTCGTCGTGAATTAAATTCTGATTAAATTAGAGGAGTTCATAAATGCATTAAATGATAGTCGATAAATTAAATTGAATTAAATTAAATTAAATTAGAGGAGTTCATCATCAAAATTAAATTAAATTAGAGTTTAACCCGTGGGGCTTGGGTGGCAATGGCATAATGGAGAAATTAAATGAAATTGACATGTTATATGAGTCGCCTCTAGATCCAATCCAAGAACTAATCCTAGATTGATCGTGCATCAGAGCTTCAAACATGAGAAACAAATCTAGTCTTTTGAAATATGTGCTTCCTTGACCATTTAGTTCCTCCAAGTACGATCTACCTTATTTAGTTCTACATCCACTCGATCTTACTAATCAAATAATATGCCACAGGGTTTTCTCTTGGTGAATTCCCCCATATTTCATCCCCATTCAAAGTAAAAATAAGGTTTTACCTTCTTAGAGCTACATTTGTGAGCATTTCTTCTCAATAAACCTCCCTATTTTCATAGGGCCCATAGATATGGATGAGTGTGTCGGTGTATGTGATAAACTCAAATACTTAGCATGAAATATTCTCATCCAAGCATGCTACTTAGCTCACTGGTACTATATGGTTGGGATTCTCACGTCTACCCATGTAGATTTTGGAATATATTTTGGCACCCACGAGGGGTTTTATTTGTCATAAGCTACCCATGTTTTTTAATCCTAGACCTTATAAGCATGTCTACCTTGCAAATATATCCAATTGCTTCAAGAAGTTTGATTATATTTTGGGTCCAAGGTATGATCAATTAACCTCCTAAATACCTGCTCTATATTATAAATCCTCATCTGGGGTGGTCGCATTCCACATATCGTGAAACCCAGCTTTCAACCTCATCAAGCAAACCATTCTCCTCAATCTTCGACTTAAAAGGCCTCAAATAAGAAATAATTATGGATGGTTGTATAATTATTCCTATAAAAATAAGATTATGTTAACTCCCAAGGTCCATCATACCAAAACTATCACTAAAATAGGGTCGATCCAAGCAAAGCCACAACCTTAGCCATTAAGAAATAGATTATTTGTCCTCCCCATGCCTCCTCTCCTCTAGTGGGGCAAACAACTCGATCTCTGTCTCCATTTTTGAACCCGTAGGAGGGATCATAGGCCAAGAAATTTTTGAATTGCCTCAAAGTTTGCATGTAACATGAATGGGTTTGAGCCACTAGCACAAAAATATTAGTCTCTCCAAGCTCCAATGCATATTTTTAGGTTGAATGACAATGAAAAAGAGATGGATCACCTCACTATTGATCCCTAATGAAGTTAGTAACATAAAGTGTCACATGAAGCACACTTGCAAAGAATCCAAAACAGTTCAAAAATTAATTTGAATTTGGGATTTCTTTCGTTGCAAGAAGTTGAAATTACTAGTTTTCTAAATAAAGTTATTGTGGGTTTGGGTACTAAAATCAATTTCTCGTTTGACAATGTTGTGTTTGGAAGGTCGTATTCTAGGTCTAGCCAAAATTTATGCTCTAAATGATACAAAAGAAACGGAAACATGTTGGACTTTGATGGTCGATAAACTACCTAAGGTCCACTAGCTTATTTATGGGGATTTCAACATGGTTGAGACTCCATATAACATAAAAGTGATACTCATTTAAATCTCTTGAGGAGAGTGGGTCATCTAAAATGGCTATAAGAAAAAGTTGTCCATGTATGATACTAATAAGAAAGAGAAGGCATGACTCATATGATCTTTGGTTCACATGGTTGACTTTTTGGAAAATAATGATAAAGTTTTGAAGGGTCTTGATAGAGCCATTCTTTCAAAGATAAAACCTCTCTTTTTTCACTATGGTAAAGTTATGTCAATCTAGGTTATGGGAGAAATGATCATCTTTGAGCATCAACCCATTGTATTTTCTATTTCATTCATGGATGAGAGAATGGACATTTATAAGACCTTCTTGCTCAATGTTTCACACCCAAAACACCCTAGCTTTTTGAACTTTATCAAAAGGATTTGGAACCTAAATTATCTAAGTTAAGGGGGAATGATGGTTAGATGACTTATAAATGTTGATAAACTGTTTCAAAACAGAGTGAATCCGGAAACCTATACTAATAAACTTACACACTATGAAAGCCTAAAAGAACAAACTTATAAGGGTGATGCTAGCAACTGAATTGTTGTCAAGGATTAACTTCCACTAGGAAGAAACACCATAATGTTGTCAAGGATTAAATGGAACAACTTAATTAGAAGCTTTAATTCTTTTCTTATCATGAGGAAATCAAAAATCAAGCGATCAAACTCAAAGACTTCCTAAAATTGGATGAGATTTGTCATGCTTAGGGAGCCTAGATATAAGTCAAATTAAATCATAGCAAATATGGGGAAAGGTTGAAAAATATGTTTTCCAAGGCCTTGTTGATCATGGATGAATAAAGCCTCAAAAAAGAATTTGTGAATCATTAGATGACCCTTTTCTAATATTAAGGGTTTACTAAAGTGTGTAGTGCAACCATGAAATTGTGCTTTTATCACATGAACGTGAAATATTGCATGACGAGGAATTGACCTTAGGTGTTAATTTCTTAAATGGAAATGGCCAATTATAAATATATAATACTTGATGACTTCTTATGTGAATTTTAAAAGTCAACATGGAATTTTGGAATTTTATCATGCATGATTTGTGGCATGTATCAACTAGGGGAATGTATCAAGACCAAGTTTACAACTAAACCTAAAAACCTTGGACTTGGATGCTCTCTTCATCAAAATGTATTTAAAAAAGGTCTACGATAGAGTCGAATATATTAGCTTTACATGGCATGCTTAGGGCCCTTAGGTTTTTTAGTTCTTTTTAAAGTAGAGGAAAATTTATTTGATAGTACATCATCATGCCTTCCTTGTCCAATTTTGAGGTAATTGGCCTTTCTAAGTAAATTCATTGAGATTGTTTATTGGCCCCTACACCACATGTCATAGTTTCGAGGCATCAAAATACATTGTTCAAAAATTAGCAGGGACTCAATAAATATGGTATTCTTGTCCATTAGCAAGCAATTGGTAAATGGGTATGTTATTATTGATTCATGTGTTACCATTCTCTAGGACCAAAGGTTAATAGAAACACAATGGACTACCTCCAAATATTCTATAAAAGCCTCATGCTATGAGATTTAGTAGGCCAAATTCCAATGTTATAGGAAATGTTAATGTGAAACTTAGCTTGGTTGGTTGTTCAAGGTTGGTCTCAATCAATGTATCTTGGATATGCATTTGAATTCATGAGGTTTACCTTTACTTTCCAATATTCCCAAAGATATTTGAGATTTGGTTATTGTTAATCCCTAGATAAATACCTAGTGGGTTTATTACATTTCTATTGTTATATTAGTATGGTCGACTAGACCCTTTAATTATATTGCACCTTTGTCTCCTATATATACCTAGTTTTAGAAATCATCTCATCTTATAAATTTATTCTATTGTAAAAGGAGTTTTCCCATTGAAGATATGCTTGCATTCATTATTCTCTCATTCTCAAGGCATGGAGCTATATCTTTCTCTTTTTATGCAATTTGTGTGTTTGGTGCATAACATTTGATTTCAAAGCATACAATCCTAGGGTTTTGCTCCTTTAGACATGTCACCTTGGAATTTTCATAACCATTTGTGTTTGAAGTTTGGGATATCAAAAATTTTAGGTTCCTAAGGAGACATAGTGAAGGACACCGATCTTAAAAATTTTGGGTCTTGTACTTCTCTTTCTCTTTTTATGCAATTTGTGTGTTTGGTGCATAACATTTGATTTCAGAGCATACAATCCTAGGGTTTTGCTCCTTTAGACATGTCACCTTGGAATTTTTTCTATAACCATTTTGTGTTTCTGAGAAGTTTCAGATATCAAAAATTTTAGGTTCCTAAGGAGACATAGTGAAAGACACGTCTTAAAAATTTTGGGTCTTGGTTCACTATACTTTCATAGTTATAGCCTATGGAAATTAGGGTTTGATTTGATATTAAGTTTGTGGTTGGAGAAAAGTGCCAACATTTCACACAGGCAAGAATGTGATCTATGGTGTTCTCTCCATGGATGCGTGGAGACAACATCATGTGGATGAGATTGCTCAATGAACCTAAAATCCATGATGGATGGAGTAATATCTTCACTTTAGAACCTAAATCTCCTTTACTGGACTAAATAATGTACTGTTTTTCTATATATGCTATGAGAATCAAAGGTGTGATGGTTGCATTGTAATTTCTAAGTATTTTCTTGGTTATTTTGTGTCCTAGGGCGACCAATAGTGCTTATCTTGATGGACTGGTTTTGGGTAAATGAAATGAAATGTTTGAGGATAGGCACTATAGATGGTTTTGATGAAGGGTGGTGAAGTAGTGGTTTGAGGAAAGAATTTCAAAGGATATACTTGTGGCTACCTGTTGAGAATATTCAGGGTGAGCACACAGACCATATCTATAGAGAACTATTTTACCTCAGAATTGGAGCTACCTAGTCTAGTTGGGGTGTTGATTTGTACATTGTACACCTCAAGAAAGGAAGCCTAGTATTTTAACTTGTCAAGCATTGCTATCTAGCCCATTGACATATCATTTTTTTCGATCATTGGCCTCTGATGGATATGATTAGAGGTAGCTAATTGATGTTAGATGCATAACTGCCTAGAGTTATGTAGAACGAGTTTTCTATTATGTTATTAAAAATGGAACCGAGACAACATTCCACGTTTACAAAATTATGTTTTAAAGGTTTAAAGGAATGCTTATATTAGTTGTTAGTTGCAAAGATACACCTAGTTGTTTTGACAACATCATTATCATTTATTTCTTACRCAAGAAAATTTCTACTGRCCACTTATTGTGTTATTTACTATCTACTTCACTGTGAATGGTCACCRCAACCTAATCCTAGTGATAGCATAGATCTWTCCCCATGTAATCYAATAGGMAGTGGCCTTTGGCATGGTCACTTGAAAATTAAATCTTACTTGTAGAAGTGTGGATGRTGTTTGGCWTAGGATGGAGTAGTTSCAAAATGAATGGTGATGGAATACATSTGCTAGRTTACATAAAGAGTTTTGGAATGACCATGGAGAGTTGTGGCAGMGTTGCATTTTGCATGTGGATTGTTACGRACTGGTTCCTTGCACAAAAGTTATTCTTCTTTCAACCTTCCTCTTTTCTCTATGTGTTTATATGCATATGCCATAATTGTGCTTGATAGTTGTAGAGTGACTATCGATGGCTCATAGAAGGTTGTGGAAGCTTTATTCTCCTTTGACTTGTTGATTTATTTTCTTACTTATGCACTCTAGTGAATTATGGGAGATCTCATGATAATGATATTGTTGATATAGAGACTTGGAGGAGTTGCAGATCAACCTTGTGTGGCATGATCCCAACTAGATTTTCCATTAAGTTTTATGATGCTTATGAGTTGGATAAGCTAAGATTAGGTGTTGTAAAGGGATATTATTTTCTTAGTTGTAGTTGCATGATATTGGGATAATGTTTCAAAGGACCTAGGCTCAAGTTCATGGTTTTATATGCATCTCAATGGTTGATGGTCAGTGTTGTTAACTTTTTATAGCCTATTTTGCATGGGTGATTTGCGACACCATGGGTTTAATGTGTTCAATTGTAGTTTTCCAATTACATTGTTTAGGTGATAATGACAATCTTGTATACTCAAACTTTATGTTGAGATGACTTTTGTAGATCTAAAGTTGTGGCGGTGTAATCTTTTTTGGTATGCTTCCCACCATGCACTTCATGTACCTTGTTCTTGTTGCAGATTGATGTTTGATGTGTGACTACTGAAATGCCCTGAAGTCAGAGCTCGAGAAGAGGAGAAGAGAGAGGAGTATATTCTTCAAGTATGGATTGTTGCGATAATTGTGATTTGGATTCTAGTTTGCACGTGTCTTCCTTGGTTGACTCGAGGACAAGACAACGAATAATGATGGGGACCTCTTAGACCCTAATTGTCTATGAACGCAACTTTGACTGTTTTGCTCATAGTTATTGTCATTTATGAGTTAGTGGCTTTATAGATTATTTTGTATTAATGGCAAAACATGGGGTTATAAATGTGAAAAGGGGTTTTATTATAAACGGAGTTGGTTGAGCATTGATTTCCCACCTCCATTGGGAATTGTGTAATATGGGTTTGGGGGTTACTGAGATCATATGTTATGTCTTGTATCTTCATGAGTAGACCCCTTCTCCATATTTTTAGGCATTGTGGGTGCATAATAGAACCAAGAGAAGTAAGTTAGCATGGGTTTTCAATTATCTTCTAGTCAATAAAGCATATTTGGAGATTATTTTAGTTCTTTTGGTGCTTGTTTTCTATTGCAAAACTTGTAGCTATGTGGTTATTAGTTTGGAAATTAGTATTTATATGGCTTAATGAAGTTCATGGTTGCTTATATTAGAGTTTGATTTGATAATAACTTGGTTGTAGGAGAAGTGCCAACACATTTTTCATATTCTTTTTTATTATTATGGCATGTTTTTTCTTAATTTTTATTATCATTATGATCCACTAGTTTTATTTAACTTTCTTTCACTTTTACATTAAACACTTTAATTTTTCTTTCTATTTAATTTACACATCTACTCTCTATGCAATGAGTGCAACCACCTAGGATTATTAATCCACATACTTGTAAATATTTCATGATATAAGCATGTCTCCGATGCATCTTGTCCATTAATTGGGTTCATCACATTCTTAAGAGAATTTGCACTGATGACAAGAACCTACAAAAACAATATGTAAATTTAAATACAAGTCTTCAAAATCTAAACAATATGTGTCAAATATCAAGGTCTAACGATTTACCCTTCCCTAGTGACAATGATAGCAAGGATTCACATAACAATGAACAATTGGTAAATTTCCATACAAATGGACATGACTATCATGCATGGATGTATTGTCAAATATTCAAATATTTTGTAGTTCTTACTAGTATTATGTTGAACTTCACTAGAAAGAGCATCATATTTGGTTCATTTATCTTAGTTTTCATTTCATTGGTAGTCGACATATGCTCATGTTAATATTAAAAAATTAACTGAATATAGCACAACATTTTATTTTCCCATTTTAGTAGTTTTTATGTCAAAATCAAATGTTCCAAATTTTTCTTGAGAACATGAATTCATGAGGATCACTAGATGTGTAAAATTCTTCTACTACTTTCTTATACAAATCCTTTTTTATCACATCCATCATTTTAAAAAAAATCTTAGTTCTAAACCACGTCCTTCAATCAAATTTTCTCCATGAATAGTGGTGAAATTTAAAAAAATGTACAATAAATTTTCTTCTCGAAAAAAGATAAATAACCTTTATCACAAAAGGGTAACTAATCATACCAACAATGTCATAAATTTCAATGCCTTCACAACAAGATTTTGTTAAAGGTAAATTATTTTGCACCTCCATATCATGCATTTCACGTCAATTCTAATTAGTAATGAAAAACATACTAGACTAAATCAAAGTCCTTCAATGTGACCATGTATTTAGTTCAAAAGCAACAAACTATATAGGAGAATTACTCAACAACATATTTTAGTAATCCATATTACCAAAAATTTAGCCAAAAGAGTTATTTCTTGCTTTGTTCCCTAGTCTTGTCTCATTCCCACCTTGACACTACATTACTAATCAATTTTCTATGTATAATATACTCAAAGAGTTTTCAAGGTTATTATCCCTTGAACACTCTAGCCCCATTTCTTGTTTTTGGTAAGATCATGCCTAATGTGCCTTGATCTTGAGCAACTAAAGGTTTGATGTTGTATAGATCACACACAATTTACACAAGCATTACTAGCAACAGATTAGACCAAATCCAACAATAGTGTATAATGAACATGTACAAGTTTATCTCTACTTGATCATAATGAAATAATGTCATGGCATATGATTTATTAAAATTTTCATGTTTAATAGAGTGCAAATTTTGATGATTTTCCACATTGCATTCATGCTAGTCATCTCATACATTGTCTTAAGGTAACCCCCCATATTTGGATTTCTTTGGCATGCCATTTTTGTTGCATAATAGAGGCATTTGCATTTACAACTTTCACAATCTATCTTTTTAAATGCTTCTCTACATACTTGTTTTTGAGATTGGACCAAGATTTTAAAATAAGGGCTCGATTCTCATTAATATAATAATTTTGTTTGTATTAAAGTTCTGTCAGGTATTTGAATAGTAGCACTTGAAATAGGGACCACCATTTTCCATCCTAACAAGAGTCACCAACCACAAAGTATATTTCTATGCAATAAAGGTGGATTGTAATGACTTTTTCAATGAATTTTTCTTTTGAATATGATACATTTATCTAATAGTTAAAATACCATCTCTAGATCAACATCATCTCATAGAAATGAACAAGGCAAACGTCATGGCCACTTTATGATTATAATGTTAGGTCCCAACAAATTTCATATAACACTTGTCAATTATTTGCAAGATCTAAATTTGCATATTTCAACGATTGAATTGAACCTTCATTAAATAAATCTATTGAGAATACTAATTACTTGAAAGCTTCAATTACTAATTAAAGGGATAAAAGTTGAATTGAAAGCTTGATTAACTAATTATTGAATAAACCTATTGAGAATACTAATGGCTCCTTTGAAAACGAGACTACTGAATAGGTAAAGGTAATGTAAATAACTCATCACAAATATTTCCAATATAGAGATAAGAACATAGCAATTGAAAGGCATGTATTCTCACTATTGGCAAAAACCATTAGAACAATACCAATGGACATGGTCATATTATCATCTAAAAAGGGATAAAAGTGGACTTGAAAGCTTCATTAAATAATTACTGAATAAATCTATTGAGAATACTAATGTCTCCTTTGACAAGAACTATAAAGGGAAGCTCCATAAGTTTCCACTATCTTATAGTTTTCATTCTATTGACTTTGCATTATAGCAACTTCATCATTTGCATGTTAAATTCAACATAAAATCACAAAAAATGTCAACATTGGATTGTTGATATTACTAGAAAAAACCTAAAACATAGTAATACACAAATAACAACAATGAATTGCGTAAATTTCTTTCCCAGAAGCACTGACATATCTAAGTCTGGTCCAAACTTTTCTCCATGTTAGAACAACCACATCAATAGCTCTTTACCAAGTCAAATGAGACTATATGTCACACAAAAGACACCCTTCATACAAGTTTTAAGTGTCTTTACGTGAAAATGGGCTTATGTTACATTTTGTTCTTGTCTTCTAAAAACCATTAGTTTTAGTTGATTTTGTAGGTTTGCATATAGTAAGAAAAACAAATAAAACATCTAAGAGGGTGATTGACCTAACATTCTTAAATGAAAAACTAATAAATACAATTTGAACGCTTACACATTTATAGCAATAGAACTCTAGAACTTTTGACACTTGCTTCTATGTTGAACTTTGAACTAGTTTAAGGCACATCAAGAGGCCATTGCTTCAGGATCTACTTCTTTTCTTTGAAGTATTTTGAAACCCAACCCCACGTTTTTCAAGTATTTCTGAAATGTTTAGAAGAGAGTTGTTGGTTTGGCAAAGTTTCAAAAAGACCCAAATCATTTATGTAACTAATATCTTTCTATTTGGAAGGTGAGGAATACAACATCTAGAAGAAAAAACAAGCATTTTTTGAAGTCAACCATAGGCCCATTTCACACTTCATAAGAAACCCAAACTCACTTGTACAAAACAAACAAGAAAAAAATAAACGAAAAATCTTGTAGAGAAACCTAATGTAAACACAACTAGGTAATAGACCACTACTTTCCAAATAAGAAATATTTTAAATTAGAAGCCCTACAATACATAGAGAGAGAGAGAGAGAGAGAGAGAGAAATCAAATATCCATCAATGAAAAAATTCAACATTTGATTACTTAATTAGGTTAGTCCTTTGTGGTTAATAAATAACATACTAAAACTAATGAATTAGACACGCAAATGGATGCAAAGAAAAGGTCTTGAGAAAATAATAATACCTGCAATGGAAAATCTGCAATCCAAAGAGGAGAGAGAGAGAAAGAGAACATGAGAAATGAGTCGCAGTGTCTTCCTTCCTTCCTTCCTGCACTTTTGCTTGGTCGAGATGATTCAGATCTTGATTTAGTCCATTCCAACACATATCACATGCCCCCTCCTCATGACTCTACACAACATAAGTTCACATACATATAATCACAAAGACACAAACACACAATGCATAGGAACAAACACCAATGAAAGAACAAACAATCACGAGACATGGGAAGCACTTCCACATACACACAACATGACATGACACAAAACCATAGAGGAGGGGGATTTGAATAAATAATAGCTTTTGAAAATGCATTCATTTTCTTTCTTGTGTCGTTCTTTCTCCAACAACTATTTTTTCTCCTCCTCTCCATTGACCCTATTAAGAGATAAGTGAAACACATGAACATGGTATGTCAAAAATGTTAAACTTCATACATCTAAAATCAAAGTGTATATGTGTGCACATGTAACTCCAAATGAAATTTTCCCTTATCTTTTTCTTTGTTGCACCATGCTTTCTCCAAAAACCAGTTTTGCTCCTCCTCTCCATTGTTCCTATCAAGAGATTAGTGAAACACATGAACACGACATTTCATAAAAGTTGCACTGCATCCATTTAAAATCGAAGTGTGTGTGTGTGTATAACTCCAAATTAACTTTTCCATTACTCGTGTATCAACATAAGCATTAAGCCCGATATGATAAATGATAAGGGACTTTTAATGTTCTTTAACGCTACCTAAGTTATTTCCACTTACCCCTTCATTCATTTATTTCTTTATTTATCTTGGAATTCCTTTGTCTTGGGTTTGACCCCTTGCTTCTTTGTAGGTAGGAATGAATTTATCTGGATTCTAAGCCACTTTCTAGGATAGTTTGGAGTTGTACAATGCCCTATAACAAAACACAAAAAATACAAAAGGAAATCATTAACCTTGCATACATATATATATATATATATATATATATATCATCGTGAATATACTAATTACTCTGCTCTAATTCATTTGGTAACCAAAATATTTTGCAAATGGACAAAAAGAAAAATCAAAACCTACCACAAACGACAATTACCATTTTTTGGTGTCGCCCATTTGTTCATTAATGAATGAGCAAGATGCCTTGCAACATAGCAAGACATGCACGAACAAAACTTTGAGCCTAGAGATGGAAACAACGAGACCCTCAAGAACTCTGCATAATAACAGAATAGACAGAATTTATTACTTGCTTAGAAGTAGAATATTCTAAAAGACCAACAAGCAAGGGTGATTTTTTTCAAGTGAAGACTTGCAAGAATACATGGGGGCTTCACTCAGTCAACTTGCAACATAGCACGTTCGTTCATGGGATATTAAAGAATACCCTTAATTTATGTACATATTGAAAAATCCCCATAAAAATCCTTTTGTTGACCCCCTCCCAATACATATTTACAATTTTAAGAACCCCTATTTTTACTAGATATCCTAAGTATCCATTTTTTTCATGTCATTTTTAATACCCCTTTTTGTTTCTAGCCATAGTATGGAAACATGACATAACTCTTATCGCCCGCAATTCACAAAAACAATCCAAAAATAAGTAAACAAGTGCATTAACATCCTAACATAGGGATATGTCATTGTAATAAGATAGCCTTCGGTTCAAGGGCTTGGTGTTAGACTACTTCCACCCCTCTCTTTAGTCTAATACATGGTCATGCATTTTTTGAGGAAGGGGGTTTATTTAACTACAAAATCTCAGAGTAGAGAACCCTTGTACAAAAACTTGTTTTGCTTCTCCATATGAAAAGACACATGAAATCACACCAGATTGATGGCTTTAACTTCTTGCAAAATAACCTTATAGTTGAAGAACCCAGTGGTTGCATTTTGGAATATGCACCATGAACATTAAGTCATTCCTTATTATTAGCATTATTCAAAGTTTTTTTTACCAAGTACCCAAAGGAAAGACCACTGATTGTAGCACCCAAAAGCACTATGGGTTCATGGATGAAAGAATACAAAAAACGAGAGGAGGAGATCTTTGTTTATAACCGATATGATGTAACCAATAAGGAAAAAATGTTGAGATGCAACTAACTTCATACGTTGAAAGAATGGAAAGTGAAGAACAGTATTCTCCCTGTAAGTTATTCATGGTTCTCTAAGTATAGTGTGTGAAAAATAAAAAATAAAAATCAAATGACAAAACATTGCCAACAAATTCTACTTGAGGGATTGGGACTATTGATTTTAGGTGAAGGAAACTTCCACCGAAATAAGGACACCAACATACTCCATGCTCTTTCCCAAATTCATAGAAGGAGATAGGTGTTATTGTGAGGCACCCTCTTTTAGAACAATTTTAAAGAGCTCTTGAATCTTTTGAGGCTGGTGAGGCCTAATATTTTATATTTGCACTCTTTTCAAGCCTTCTTCAGCCGGTTGACCAGTATTAATATTGCAACTAAGATGCATCCAAAATTAATGTATCAAGGGCATGTTCAAGATACAATGGAGAGGATCTTCTCTTAAGTGTTGGGTTATGCACTATAGAGTAGCACTAAAGAGGTTAAATTATCCACTCTACATGATCTCCAAGAACTAACATCATTATTTGTTCATTACTATAAAGGATATGTACTGAAATATTTTCTTGGACTTCTTGCTTCCATGTTTGTTTAAACTAGGGTAATGCTCTATTCCACTCCTCGTCTTGTTTATCCAATTTTAGCTTGACATTAATTTCAACCAGCATGAGGTTTTGATATTTTTTTTTTGGTACATTGTCAATGTGATCAATCATATCAACTAGAACTTCATCAAACACATATCCCCACTAAATGTGTTGATCAAAGTTGTTTTTAGGATATGAACAAGTAATACATAGCTACAAGTTTCAAGTGTTTAATATTTACTTTAGCTTTTAACTTTATGTTATATACAACTACTACATTAAAACATGTCTAAAAGGCATGTATAAACAACTTTGCTGCTAATTTCACTTGTTCATATTAATTTACATAAATAAATATATAATGTACAAAAATAAATATATAATGTGAAAAGCATGCCAAAAACTGGAATTGCTTCTCTTAAATTGTTTTATATAGAGAGGAATGACTTGCAATAGAAAATGCAAATTTGAGAATTATTAAACCCACTCAATTCACTTTGGGAAAAAGTAAATGCAACACAACATGGATGCTTAATCAAATGTAAATGCAATACAACATGAATATTATAGCTGGGCATTACTAAGCCCACTCCAAAATATTAGTTGATGAATACATGCGTTGTAATTGACTGCGGTGGGAATATGCATGCCTATTCAAGTCTAATTATTAAATCTGTAAAGAAGAGTAGCAGAACTACCAAGCTACGCCTAGATACCCTTGCAAATCAATTTTCGCATGCACATATGAATAGCATCTAGGTTGCACTTGTTATTTGAGGTTCTCATTTTAGTCTTTATTAACATCAAACTACTTAGAGTCACACATCTAGTTAGGTTGTACATTGAGAACCATTTCTCTCTTGGCTTAAGTAGTTGTTGAGCAAAGGAATATGTAAAAATTTTATCTTTCTAGGAATTTCCCAGCGTGAAAGAATGAAATGGCATTTTTTTTCTTTTTTTCTTCAGACATTGTGTTAGAAGACTTGAATTTCATTCTAAAATAAAACAAAAATCAGCAATTTTATAATCAAATTAGTGTTGGGTAGCGTTTGACCACCGTGTAGACATGATAAAGAGAAAAATCTATCGTTGGAAATGCCTATGTTGAAGGGGAATGATCTATGGTTAAGGATGCTTTCTTCAGCGTTTCCTGAGAGGTTACACCAACTGCCTCAACACAAGTTAAATTAACACTAATAGGGTCAAGTTTATTTCCTGCAACATACCCTACAACAATACATTAAATGGAGAAAAGGATANGTCTTGTTTATCCAATTTTAGCTTGACATTAATTTCAACCAGCATGAGGTTTTGATATTTTTTTTTTGGTACATTGTCAATGTGATCAATCATATCAACTAGAACTTCATCAAACACATATCCCCACTAAATGTGTTGATCAAAGTTGTTTTTAGGATATGAACAAGTAATACATAGCTACAAGTTTCAAGTGTTTAATATTTACTTTAGCTTTTAACTTTATGTTATATACAACTACTACATTAAAACATGTCTAAAAGGCATGTATAAACAACTTTGCTGCTAATTTCACTTGTTCATATTAATTTACATAAATAAATATATAATGTACAAAAATAAATATATAATGTGAAAAGCATGCCAAAAACTGGAATTGCTTCTCTTAAATTGTTTTATATAGAGAGGAATGACTTGCAATAGAAAATGCAAATTTGAGAATTATTAAACCCACTCAATTCACTTTGGGAAAAAGTAAATGCAACACAACATGGATGCTTAATCAAATGTAAATGCAATACAACATGAATATTATAGCTGGGCATTACTAAGCCCACTCCAAAATATTAGTTGATGAATACATGCGTTGTAATTGACTGCGGTGGGAATATGCATGCCTATTCAAGTCTAATTATTAAATCTGTAAAGAAGAGTAGCAGAACTACCAAGCTACGCCTAGATACCCTTGCAAATCAATTTTCGCATGCACATATGAATAGCATCTAGGTTGCACTTGTTATTTGAGGTTCTCATTTTAGTCTTTATTAACATCAAACTACTTAGAGTCACACATCTAGTTAGGTTGTACATTGAGAACCATTTCTCTCTTGGCTTAAGTAGTTGTTGAGCAAAGGAATATGTAAAAATTTTATCTTTCTAGGAATTTCCCAGCGTGAAAGAATGAAATGGCATTTTTTTTCTTTTTTTCTTCAGACATTGTGTTAGAAGACTTGAATTTCATTCTAAAATAAAACAAAAATCAGCAATTTTATAATCAAATTAGTGTTGGGTAGCGTTTGACCACCGTGTAGACATGATAAAGAGAAAAATCTATCGTTGGAAATGCCTATGTTGAAGGGGAATGATCTATGGTTAAGGATGCTTTCTTCAGCGTTTCCTGAGAGGTTACACCAACTGCCTCAACACAAGTTAAATTAACACTAATAGGGTCAAGTTTATTTCCTGCAACATACCCTACAACAATACATTAAATGGAGAAAAGGATATTGAGGATCTATCTCATGCCCACTTAGCCACAACACTATAGCGAGCTTGAAACTACTCATGCTAAACCCAGAAAAACTCTGAACTTACAGACTAGATTTCATACTTAATCAAAATAATTACCAATCTACCATAAAGTAGAAATTCAGGTAGCATTACACTCAGTGGTTGTTCATAGATATGTCCACACTTAGTGCCAATATACAGACCCTCGGTCACACATTTTTGTGCAAATATTTCCAATTTGGAATCTGAAATTATAACGGTATTTGTATTGTGGATGCAACAATAAGCTTTCCATGGTCGAGACAGAACCCAGTGGTTCCAAAATTCACATAATAAATTTGTTATGCATAATCTAGAAACTTTGTATTTAGTCAATTTCTTAATGCTCAACTACAACAATAAACTATGTCATATAGAAAGCTTTTCCACAAATAGTTTGTTGTGTACCTCTTTGTATACCCATTGGTGAAGGAGTAGAGACACAACAGGATATGTCTTTAGAAATCAGTGATCTGATTTAAATGGAATAATGTATCACACAAACCTCTTCATTTTCCATAATCGAGAGACCATGAGAAATGAATCCAAAGATTTGGCATTCTTCTTCCAAAGCCAGAACAAGTTACTCTTAACTATTACTCAGATATCATATAGAAAAACCAGAAGGCCAGGATTTGAAACCGTTACCTTCTGTGATGATGGCACACTTTCACTTGATAATACTGTAACGTTTCCATTGTATTTGCTGGCAGCCGTAAATCCAAGAAATTGAGAGAAATGAGAATCTTCATCTGAACTGGGTCTAAAAATTGGAGTATAGTAGCTTGTGGAAGGATCATAAGTCGATTGTTGCATCAGAATTGATAGGAGATAAAATCATAAGCCCGTGGTCACTAGAATAATTAAAAAGAGACCCATAACATGCCATAGATCAACACCCAAAAACAAAACTTATTTCTAACAAAATAATGGAAGCACAATGTTCCACTTCTGGGAGTACCCTCATCACACATGCACAAAAGTCAAGGTCAGATAGTTTTCATGAACCAAATAAATTAGTGCAATGTACCACAAAGGGAAGATGAGAAACATCACGCAGTTGGGGCTCTATATGTTCTTAAGATGAGTACTGGCTATTGATCATATGTGGCATCAAACTAACACCTGAATAGTATGGAGAAGTCTGAACAACAGAATACTAAGGACTTGGCTAAACCACCACGTCTGGATTAGAAGGATCGGACTGTGAAACTATAGTCGAATTGGTGGAGACTATCAAATCATTGGTGGGAGATAGATTTCCTACCGAGCTCATAGATGTTCGTTGATGATGTGGATAATCCTCATTTGGAGTAACTAGAGTAGTGTTTGATATGATGCAAATAACATAAACTAAACATATTTATCCAGTAAAAAATGTAAAAAACATGATGCAGATAATCTTCATTGAGAGTAACTGGAGTAGTGTTCGATGTGCTGCAAATCACATAAACTAAACATATTTAGCCACTCAAAAATGTAAGAAACATGCTGCACAGAAAATAGAATGAAAAAATTCATGGAAGGTAGAAACATAATACATGTTCATGGAAAAAGATGAAATTTAAAAGGAAAATCTTATAAACAGGAAATTCAAAAAGCACATCTTATAAACAAAATAAATATTTTCAGGTAATTGAACAAGATGATAACCTTGAGGAAGTTTCTTCAATTGTTTCCTCTGCAACTTAGGACTCTCCAGACATTGGAGTGGAGCTCTTGTCACTGTCATCATCTTTGCCATAGATTTCACTGTAATTAGTTCTGAAGTTTGCATCAAAGCTTCCAAAACTAAAACTTGTACTTTCTGACTCAGGAACTTGAATATGATTCGGTATGATTACATGCTGCTCATCTCTAACATTCATCTCTTCCAGAATTTTCTGCAATTTGGAAGATGTGTCATCCAAAGTTGAATTTTCATCTGGAGAAGGTGACCTGCTAACTTCAAACATACTATTGTTAGCAGTGGAAGTGCCAATTATTCCAGGATTAGGTACCACATCTTCATTTGTTGGTTTTGTCTTCCATTCCTTGGTAGGTCCCACTGCTGCAAATCAACAAAACAGAATGTAAGCTAAAGCACCCAAACAAACAATCAGTATTCCTTCATGATCATCCTTCAAATACAGAATTTGAAGACATAAATAATACTTCATCTTATGTTAAAAATCACCAAATTTTGTTAGTTGGAATGAGGAATATTTACATCATTAGGCCTGAGAAGTGCAAACATTTAAAACCAAAAAAAAAATCCAGTTCATCTATTGGGGATGTTGGCAAAGACCTACAAGACATAAAAAAAATTAGAAAATAGGTTCATCTAAAGTGTGTGTGTGTGTCTGAGAGAGAAGCAATCTACCCAATAGTGTAGTGCTGAAAAACTAGACCTATCCACATATTAATTCATCATGCACATAAATAGAATAGCACATGTCCATGTTAGACTGTGAGTCCCTAGACAATCACGAAGTCCAAGAGAACATTGATATGAGTTGTAAACCTCATATATTCATGAGGTGTTCATTGATGAGTTGTCAATGAGATTTAGAACTAGATCTGGTCTATCTATGTACTATAAATTCATATCATCAAATCAATACAGTGAGCATCAGAATGGCTTAAAGCCTTTTCCGCCAATTTCTTGTCTCTTCTTGTTTGTGCTCAATTCTTAACATGGTATCAGAGCCATGGTGAAGAAATGGTGATAATATCAGAGCCTCTTAGTTTTAAGGAGCATGATTGATCCTCTATGATAGTTGTTTATAGGGACTTTGGTAAGATCCTCCATGGGAGTACTCCATGGAAATTTTTAAACGTCAAAGTGGATAAGGAGGCTTCGTTGGTCTAATGTTGACAGTCCAAGCATACAACCATCGATTTGGATATTGAATCTGATGTCCGTGGATCTTGAATCTGGTGTCAATATCATAGGTGACTTCTCTGTGTTATGGAAGCACGAGACTCTAGCAATCTGAATAAATCAATGACCAGCGAACTACCTGGATTGTATGCTTGGTATGTAGAATTGTTGCCAATTGTGAATCGTCGTCGCCACCAAAGGTATTTATAAATCTCTTATAATTGTTTGCTATCGGATCTGAGCGATAGATCTGCATAATAGATCTCTTATAATTGTTTGCTATCAGATCTGAGCGATAGATCTGCATGATAGATCTGAGTCAAGCTTGCGTTTGTTGTTATCATTTTTTGTGCCTCGGTCTCCTTCGATATATTCATTGTATTGCTTGAGTCATTTTTTGTTTTAAATCGATGGTGCCACTCTTTATAATGAAATCGGGCATCCATGTTAAGAGCCCACGCATTGTTGTTGTTTATTATATCTGGAAATGGCTTAAAGATCTGCCCAGCAATCAGTGATCTGCGAAATTCAACCTGGAGGGATGGTATTGGCATATGAAGTTAATAGATTTGTGCACCAAGCTCAAATTTTCCAGATCGCATTATTCCATATATTTGAAGAACACAACAACCAGTGTTGATAACCCAGCCATTGCAACCTAGTAGACATGACCTCTTTGATCTGCAATTGGGATACAAACAAAGTCAAGAGGCGGTTTTGAAAGAATTGGTGGTGATATTTTTTGAAGATCCGTTTTACTCATGTTATCCCCATTCTGTGAGATAACTAAGGAGATGGTGTCTCGAGGCCCTCACATTGCATACATGGAGTACCAAGAGACAGCCTGACCAGCAGTGTCCACTTGCACAGATGGAGACTCACCTCACCACCACAGCTCCAGGTTGATCATGACGGTATCCACCACATCAGCTAGCCTCCGGAAGACATTGGGGTTTGCTCCATGAGGTATAAGTCAAGTATTATGGTGAGTGTCATTTCAATATTTGAGGCATTTGCGTTTGTGACATTTTCTTGGACATTATGCTATTTGCCTTGTTTCACCTTAGTGGTTGACATTATGCCCTAGTAAGTGGGTCACACTTAGGGATAGGTATGCTACTGGGAGGTCCTTTTGATGAGTCATTGTGCCATTCTCGACCATACTTGTCACTTTCCACATTTCATCCCCTCATCTCTTCACCTTTTGGGTTTTTCGGGTGTATTAACCCAAGAAGGGGTTGTCCCTCACTTCATGGGAAGAAGGGGTTGAAGGCCCAAAGGATTTTGCAAGAAAAAGATAAAAGCATGATTATGAACCTTCCATATGCTCGCCCAAAGAGGTCTTGAGAGCAATGAAAAGCTTCTCCTAAAAAAATCAAAGACCTACAAAATCAAACAGATAACATAAATGTCCCACTTGATTAAGGGATTTACACAAAGTGTGTTACAAGCTAGTCTATACCCCATGGCACTATGTGTACTTCTCCCTTTAAGAGACACTTCGGTACTGCCCCCCAAGCTAATCAATTCACCCTAAGGAGTGCCCAGTGTTTGGACCTTAATTAATTAATGGCAATAAATGGGCTTGGAAAAATGATGCATTGAAAATGAAGGTGCAGCACACCCTCTACAAAGGCACCCATAAGTGAGACACTACAAACCCTTGTATGTCATGAACCCCATGCCCAAAAATTTTCCCTTCATACATGACACCTCACCCAAATGATTTAGAAGGAGGTCCTCTCGGGAAACACTCCTAAACTTGAGGAACGATTCACCCAATAGGTCATTTTTTCAACCCTCCCATACCTAAACTTGGCAAATTGCAGAGGGTCTTTGAGCATTAGTTTATTTTGATGAGGTGGTTTGGATGTACTTGCTTAGATAGCTCTTTTATTGATTTGATTTACTCATCATGATGCTTTGACTTGAGATCCTTGGAGGGTGTATCCATTTGTTTTTGCAGGACCCAGCTAGTGGACAGATTTGGAGGAACAAGCCTAGCTTGGGCTTCCATGGGACTTGAATCCCACAGGTTGGATGTCAAGGGCCCACATGCCGGATCATGGAGACATGCCTTTGGAGGCCTAGAAGACATCATGGAGGACCTAACCTAGCCTCTACCACCCAAACATTTTACCCAAAAAGGCCATGGAGGACCTAACCTAGCCCTTACCACCCAAACGTTTTACCCAAGGCCAAAACGTCACCCTTGAAGGCTTGATGTCATAGAGGGGATAGGGTTTGGTGGTGGTTGAGGACACTTGGCACATTTTGGAGGAAAGAACCCATTGATCATGGAGGAGATGGCTTGGATCAAAGATACTTGGCTTTTGGAAGCCCAATGTCCCTTCTCCAATCTTGACGACTTGACTTAAAGTGCCAAAAGTTACCCGAAAGGAGGGTGCCATCATGTTTTAGGGTTTCTTTCATGTGCAAAAGTATGAATTAAATAATATTATTTTGTAAAGGGGCAAGATTAGGGTTGTTGACCCCTTATCTTGTGGTTCACCCTAAATTATGTGGACAAACTATGTTTAAGACATTTTTTATAAATAGAGATCATTTGTGTGCCATTTGAATCATAGTTCTCCCATTTTGAGAAGCCTCTCTAGCTAAAATTTGCACCCTCTTTGGGAAATATCTTCTCTCTTGTGTTCTTTGTAATGTTCTTGAGCCAAATTTTTTTTCTCGGAACACTAACTGTTTAGTGTTTGCTATGTTTGTTTATGTGTTTGCAGGTGTACTCATGAAGATGTGCATTTGGATTACTTAATATTGATTGAGCAATAGATCTGAAGCATATAATCATAAACAAGACAAGAGATATAAAGAACACCAGTAGAGAACCAATAATGTCAGATCTGACCTTTATTTAGATAGTAAGGAGATCCTGTATACAAGAGATCTGCAGATCTGGAAGAAAGCCCCAATAATATCAAAATGGTCTGCCAACCGATACAATAATAAGCAATACAAAGATAAGTGCCTCCCAAAGGTTGTCTGAGAAGAGATCCAAGCCTCCAAAGGCCACAAGAAAGCAAGATAAGACTGAAGATGAGAAGACCCTGTCAATACTCTGCAAAATCCCTCCAACTGACTAAGTTGCGCCCTACTCTGGATGTTGCCCGTTATCGCACAATTTGTACTTTGATAGAAGAAAAGGTTAAAGGAGAGAAAATTGGCGTAACGGGAGACTATCCTATCATTGTCACTTCAATAGGATGTCTCTTTCCATTTAGGGTGGTAGTCCCATGGGAGACGTCCCCAGTGACCTGGGGGTTTGAGAAGGCAAAGTCAAAGTGGCTAGATAAAGATCCCCTCTCGCAAGTCACCGCCGATCAGAAAGTACGGTTTTATAACCAATGAAAAAGATAATATGTCAAAGTGTACCTGTCCGGAACAAAGCAACAAGAAACTATTTATATTTGCAAGTACACTTGTTGGTTAACACTTCATAAAACCATGGACTTTCTTGAGAAAAGTAATTTGTTGAATATGATGAAGTAAACAGAAAATTTATAACAACAATCTTTATAGAACAATACTTCACATTAAATTCCTTGAAAATAGCTTCAAAATGACTAAGAATCATTAACCATTGAAATCATAATACTAGCATTTGATAGAAGCAAATAAGACAAGGTATAAATCAGCCTTTTCAATTGCTTTTATGAGCTTTTAGTGTTGCATCTAATGGTTGTAGCTTACTTTAGTAACAACAGCAATGTTGTTAGTAGGTTAGGCTATTCTAGGGTTAGGAAGTGTTAGTAGGTTGCTCAAAGAGTAGGTTTTGAAGGTTGTGTTGATCAATTACTCAAGAGAGGACTTAGACTAGTGTTTTTAGGGAAAATGGAGTCAATAATGCAGCAACAAACGTTGAGGGAAAATGATAATGGAAGAGTTAAAGACAAGAGAGATTGATAGATTGGAGTGTTGGTAACCCAAGGCTCCAATTATCAAACCCTAAGGGGAAACTAGCTACTAAGGTGTAGGTAACCCTAGGCCTTAGTAGATTTCCTCCCTCTCTAACTCAATGATGAAGAAAAATCGGCTAAGATGAAGTAATGGATTCTAAGGTGTTGCAATGGCAAGGCCTTAGCTCATGCTTTAAGAAAAATGGCCTTTTGACAAGATCTAGTAGGTGAAAGATTTTGAAGCTAGGACAATAACATGTGCTAGTCTTCCTAGGGTTTAATCAAGAAATTTCATATTCTTGAATGTAAATGCAAGATAAATAAAACTATAACCATTCAATTAAGAAGAATTGCAGAAAATTCACTTACATACATCAAGAATAATCAAGAAAATCCCTAGTTGAAGACATCCACCGAGAAGCTTTCCAAGATACACCAAATTTAGCCTTCCTCAACAAGTGCACCTAAAATTTCAGCCAATAAACCCTAAGGAGGGCGCAAATTGCACTCCTCACAAGTGAGAGTGAAAGATGATGAAAAATATGATGGTTTTTCCCCTTTTAGGGTGATGTTAGGCCTCCTTGGGTCTCCGGAACCTGCCACATGTGCCACTTGGCACACAACTGCCTCCAAAACATCCCAAAATGTTGGGTGACCTGGGTGATGTCATGGGTCTTCCAAGGCCTACATTATGGTGGAAAGGGCACAACCCCCCTTGGTTCAGGCCTGCCAAGTTGTCCCTGGTGAAACGTCATCCTCTCTCTCTGGTGCAATCCTCTGATCTATCTCTACCCCTGGATAGGGTCTCAACATCCATCTGGTGGGATTTTATCCCCATGGAGGCCCGAACTAATCATCTCCTCATGTGTACTTGTCCATCGGGTACCTGTCCATCAAGTGTGGCCCTGCAACATCAACAGATACACCCTCCATGGGCTCATAATTCACAGGGATCATAGCAATGTCAATCGCATCTAATCATCAAGTTATTAAACATGTGCATGAAAATCGTTTTACCCGGACAAGTGCTCAAAGACATTATGCTAATCTGCAAGCCAAGTTTGGAGGGGAAGCTAGGACGTCCTATTGGGATAATGCTCAATGGATGTGGGATGTTCCCGAGAGAAGTCAAATTTAGGCCATGTGAGTGGATGAGGTGGTAAGGGATGTCTGGGCAAGGGGTGCAGTGATAGAAGGGAAATGTATAGCTTGCCTGTGGGTGCCTCTGAAGAGGGTGAGTTGCACCTTGTCATGGATGCAAATGTTTCCAAGCCCATTCATGCCTTTTATCTTTTATTCTTATTGCTTTTTATTTCAAGAGACTAATTGGGGGACACTGCCCTGGGGTAGTGACCAGTGGTGGCAATGCTACCCACAAGCATTTCACGGAAATGAGAAGGTTGTCTTGTGATGAAACCCCCTTTCTCTTGGATATGCCACCAAGAGCCATTACCCTGACGTGGTGACCAACTGTTGGTAGTGTCATACCTCTACATTCCCATGGACCTAATAGGTTGGCTCATGATGAGATCCCATATCCTCCAACTAGGTCTTGGTTTGTTATTTTTTATGGGTCCCTTTGTTTCTTGCTGAGAAGCTTTTTATTACTTTCTCAGGGATCCCTGGGCGAAGCATCTCAATGTTTCATTCTTTTGTCTTTCGCCAGCTACTTTTACTCTCTGGGCCTTTAGCCCCTTCTTCCCACAAGGCAAGGTACAACCCTTAGATATTTGGCCAACCCAATGCTCGGACCAGTTTAATGGGATGGATGAGTGGGAGAAAGATGAAAAGTGGTAAGTATGGTGGGAGCGGACGATGGCCTTTCATGAATCCCCCCAATGGAAACTCAAACCCTATGGGTACTAGCTTACTAGGGAATTATGTCATTCCCCCCAGGTGTGGTCAAGTGGAAAAGCATAAGGTCCAAGCACACGTTAGAAGAAAAAAGAATTAAATGCACATATTCAAAGGTTTTGAGGATCAAAGTGACACATACCATGATACTCGGACTCATTACCTCACGGAGAAAGATCCATTTTTGTTGCAGGACCAGGCCGATGTGATGGATGTTGTTGTTGTTAACAAAGTGGAGGCATTGAAGAATGAAAGGATGGGCCCTCCAGGGCCATGCTCAAGTCGATCTGGCTCTTGGTACTCCATGTCTAGGACCTATGGGCCTCGACACATAATCTCCTTAGTTATCCCTAGGCTAGGGGATAACATCTGGCTCCAACTTGGGGACATGTGCTCACCGTAGAGCAAATGAGAACCTCAACATCTCTGGCATAACCTGTGATCTGCTTGATCTCAACATAAGACTATTAGCAATCATTTGGGGTGGTGATATCACCCCCGANTGATGTTGGCGGGTAGTAACGCTTGATGTGCAAAGCGTTCATTGGTAACTTCAGAGCTTCTCCCTCCATGGTCCCTAGATTAAAAGAATTTGTCCCTGCAAGACTCATGATCTTGTAAGGACCTGTCCATAGTCCATCCAACTTCTTGTGCATACCAATTTTCTCCCTTCTCTTATCCCATAACAACACTAGATCTCCTTCGGTGAAATCTCTCTCTTTTGCCTTGTGATCAAAGGTGTTCTTGATCTTTTCTTGGTTTTTTTCCATTTGGCCCAGGGCGGTCATTCTAGATTCATCCAACTCTATTAACTGGTTAATTCGTCCTTGGATTGCCTCTCCATCAGTAGTATATTGTTGAGCGAAACAGAGGATGGGGATTTGGAGGTTCACAAGCAATTTTGCTTCTAACCCATACACCAGCTCAAAAGGGGTTCTTCATGTTGAGGTATTTGTTGTTATTCGATCTACCCACAAGGAATGTTTAATTTTGCTATCCCAAGACCTCTTGTTTTCCCCCACGACCTTCTTGATAATATGCATAAGGTTCTTATTGCTAGATTCTTCTAATTTGTTTCCCTGTGGATAGTAGTTGGAGGAATGAGATAGAAAAATGTTATACTTGAAACAAAATTTTGCTAGTGCATGAGAGCTTAATGCCTTGGCATTGTCTGTGGTAATCTTGGATGGGACACCAAACCTAGTTATGATTTGTTCCTCCAAAAATTTCATGACTACTTCCTCAGTGGCCTTCTTTGTGGGGTTAGACTCTACCCATCTAGTAAAATAATCTGTGGTTGTTAGAATCCACCGATAGCCATTACTTGAATTTTCCTTAAATTCCCCAATGAAATCCAACCCCCACTGTTGAAAATGAGCTTCTACCACTACGGGTTTTAGAGGTTGTGCCAGAAGTTTTGGTTTACCAGTGAAGTATTGGCAAGGCTGGCAATATTGGACATATCGGTGAGTATCAGAAAATAATGTTGGCCAATAGTATTCGACTCTTAGGATCTTGTGGGAAGTAGTATGGGCTACAAAATGTCCACCACTAAGTCCATAGTGCAATTCCCTCAACAACTTCTCAGCTTCTTCTTGATTGATACATCTAAGTAGAACTCCATTGGGATCCTTCCAACGAAGGCCATTTTAGGTTAGACAGTATTTCATAGCCTTAAGTCTCAAAGCCCTTCTTTTGTAGTCCACCAGGTGATCCGGGATGATAAATTCTTAAGGTAGTAGATGATATCGGAATACCACTCGTCATGTTCTAATTCACTGACTACCACGTTTATCTGTTCACTTTGTCCCATTTGTATGGCCTCTTGGTTACTCTCATTCATCATTTGGGCCAGACCCTCTTCTTTTATAATCTTGGTGGGTTTTATCTCTAAGTCATACTCTTGGATTTTGGAGACCCACTTTCCCCTAGTACCCATACAATCTTGTTGTGATAAGACATCCTTCACTGTCGGGTAAGGGACATAAGCTTTGATTTTGTTATAACCCACGTAGTTTCTAAAGTGCTTGAGGGATTTCACTAAGGCATACGCTTGCTTCTCAGTAATAGAATAATTAAACTTTGAATCCCTAAGGACTTTGCTCATGAAGGCTATAGGGTGTTCATAATCGTCAACGTCCTTTTGTAGTAAGACACATGCAATGGTATCCCGGGAGGCAAAAGAGGATATTATGAAATCTCATGAATAATCAGGATTGATCAAGACTGGGGCTTGGGAGATAGCGTCCTTTATGTCTTCAAAAGATTTGATGGATTTATCATCCCATGTTAACATAGTATCTTTCTTTAGTAAATCACTCATGGGTTTTATCCTTTCGACAAATTTTGGGACAAATCTTTGAATGAAATTTATTTTTCCAAAGAAGGATTGTAAGGACTTCTTGTTGGTTGGGGGACGTACATCCTTAATCAACTGGACACTTTCAGGGTCTATGGAGATCCCCCCTTCTGAGGCTATGTGACCCAAAAGTTTCCCTTTATCTATCTCAAACACAGATTTCTTAGGGTTCAAGGAGATACCATATTTCCTACACCGCTCAAAAACAATTCTGAGGTGTGATATCTAGTCCTTCCTCTCCTTTGATACGACTGTGAGATCATCTTGGTAAATCTCTATGATTTTCTGAATGAGATCCCTAAAGTAAAAATCCATTGCTCTTTGAAAGGTAGCACCGACATTCATAAGGCCAAACGACATTCTCAAATACATAAATGTTCCCCACGGTGTGGTAAATTTCGTTTTAAGTTGATTTTCTCTTTTAAGCAAGACTTGGTTGTACCTAGAAAATCCATCCAACATAGACATCATCCCTGCCCCCGTAACCCTTTGTAACAAATGTTCCATATTTGGGAGGGGATATTTTTCCTTCAAGGATAGTTGGTTAAGGTTTCAAAAATCCACACATAAACGTATATCACCGCTTTTCTTTCAGACAACTACCAAATTTGACATCCATGATGAGTACTTGATGGGAGCTATGATGTCAGCGTCAACCATCTTTTGGAGTTCCTTTTGTATTTGGTTTGCCAACTTTGGGTTGATATGTCTTAGTTTTCTGTCAAAGGTATATTATGTTGGATGACATCACCCCTATAAGCCTTTAATTCATCATAATTCCAAGCGAAATTATCCTTGAATTCTCTTATGAGGTCTAGAATTTCCATCCTTTCCTTCTCAGTAGTTCCTTTCCCTATTTTGACCATCCTTGGGTCCATCTCTATGCCAATGTTAAATTCTAGGGCTTCATCTATTCGTTTGTTGGGCTTCTTTCCCTTGAAAACATCGTGTCTGTCAAAGAGGTGTTCTAAAGGGACACATCCTTCTGGCAAGGTGTTATTTTGGAGGTTGACCACATCCAGGTCCATGGAGTCGGCCAGGAAGTTTACTTGTGAATTGGTGAATTCTCTGTTATTTTCCATGAACCTAATGATTTGGTCATCATCTTCAAAGACTTGTCAATGTTCCAAGTTATCAAGAATAGAAGGCCTAAACAAAACTTCCATTTTGCACAGGTTTTGGAGTGGGCCGTCACAAGGTTGTAGGGTGGAAGAGGAAATAGCCAAGGCATCTGCCACATAGTTTTCTTCTCGGGGAACGACTTTGATTGTCACCATCTCAAAAGATTTTTTGATGGATCGCGCAAAGTCACGGTACTTTTTCAACTTCTCATTCTTGGCAACAAAGTCTAGTAACACTTGTGACACTATTAGGTTGGAGTCCCCTATCACCCTTAGGTGTGTGACATCTTTATCGATTGCCAAGTTGAGACCTAGGATCAAAGCTTTGTATTCAGCGATGTTGTTTGTATAGTGCTATTCAAGTTTGTAGGAATAATAGAAAGTCTCCTAGGATGGGGTTGTTAAGACAATACCTACCCCCGAGCCAGAACTCGAATGGGACCCGTCAAACTCCAAAGTCCACAATCCTTCAGGTGTTTTGGCAGTTTCACCTCCCGAACTTGCTTCTTGGATAAACCAATTCTCAATGTCATTTTTAACACATAGGAGTTGATCATCTGGTTCACCAAGGGTCTCAACTAGGGATCTTGTAATGGGTTCTTTGTGCAAGGTAAAGAATCCTCCTTCAGGGTGAGGTATGACAACTTCAGATCCTTGGTTTTAGAAACTTCCAGCCAAGTTTTCTACAAGGTCCTTATGGAGTATGATACCCCAATTGCTTAAAGCATCTATTACCAACACGTCTATAGTAAAGGGAGTGTCAAGCCAAGAATGGAAAGCAACACTCAAATCCTTGATAATCCCCTTTGCAAAGTCTCCTCGTGTGTTTGGATGTGATATGCTTAGACCTAACTGATGCATGACTCTTTCGGTCATAATATTAGCTTAAGCATCTGGGTCAAAGACACAGTTATGGAGAAGGAATTCATTCATTCAGNNNAAATTTGCGGTAGGAAAAATTTAATCTCTCCATCCTTGTGCGTTCCAAAAATTTCTTGAATGGGATCTATTTCCTCAAGAGGTTCGCTTTGTTGAGAGAATAAGGAAGAATCTTGCATGTTGGTGAAACCTATGCTCCATTTTCTAGGGTAATCACTACACTCTACCTCAAGGATCTCTCGGAGGTCAGGCTCTGGTTCTACCATGCTCTCATCATTTGGTTCTCAGGAGTCGTTGTTGTACAAGAGGTTAATTTGATGGATGGAGTCATTGAACCTAAGGTTTTCCTCGATCTGACAAGCAGCCTCTTGTGCTTTGTCCAAGCTTGAGAGTAATCGATGGTTGAGGGTGAACTACAAAGTTCCCTCTAAGGAGTTTAAGTAATGCTGGAGAATAACACTTTTTGGGTTAAAGTTGGGCTGGAGCCTTTTTAGGAGAAGATTGAACCTATCATTGAAGTCCCTAATGCTCTCATTGGTTCCTTTACAAATTTTGAGGTATTGGGAGTAAAAGGAATCTAGACTTTCTTGTTTACACCATGCCTTTTTGAAAGCACGTTCTAGATCTTCGAAGGTTTTGAAGCTCCCACTTGGTTGAGTGTCAATCCATTTCTTGGCAGTTCCAATGAGTGAACTTGCAAAGAGTCTCAAAAAGACATCAGGGTGTTCTTGTCCATATTGATGAAAATCAAACCCCTCGCAAAACTTGGTCCAATGTGAGTTACCAAATGATCCCCCCTCTCCCAAAAACGTAGGTATCCAGGAGTTATCCCTCTTGGGTAGATCATGTATTCCTCCTTGGGTGTTAGCTAGATCCAAAGAGCCAAAGAGTTGTTTATGAGACCATTTAGGAGGAAATGTAGTGGTAACAGGATTTGCAGTGGTAATAGGGATTACAGCAGTACAAGGGGGTATGTACTGACGTCCACTACGGGTTGTCATTTGTGAAGTCGCCAAATAATTTCCTTGAAATTACCAAAAGAATAAGGGAATCGCCCTCAGTGGAGTCGCCAGGCAAGCTTGTAAGAAAATTTCTCTGGAAAAAGGCTTACCGAAAAAATATATCATTTGAGGAATATTGACCCAGTGTTCCCCGACAACGGTGCCAAAATGTTATCGCACAATTTGTACTTTGATAGAAGAAAAGGTTAAAGGAGAGAAAATTGGCGTAATGGGAGACTATCCTATCATTGTCACCTCAATAGGATGTCTCTTTCTATTTAGGGTGGTAGGCCCAGGGGTGACGTCCCCGGTGACCTGGGGGTTTGAGAAGGCAAAGTCAAAGCGACTAGATAAAGATCCCCTCTCACAAGTCACAACCGATCAAAAAGTTTGATTTTATAACCAATGAAAAAAATAATATGTCAAAGTGTACCTCCCCGGGACAAAGCAACAAGAAACTATATATATTTGCAAGTGCACTTGCTGGTTAGCACTTCATAAAACCATGGACTTTATTGATAAAATCAATTTGTTGAATATGATGAAGTAAATAGAAAATTTATAACAACAATCTTTATAGAGAAATACTTCACATTAAATGCCTTGAAAATAGCTTCAAAATGACTAAGAATCATTAACCATTGAAATCATAATACTAGCATTTGATAGAAGCAAATAAGACAAGGTATAAATAAGCATTTTCAATTTCTTTTATGAGCTTTTAGTGTTGCATCAAATGGTTGTAGCTTACTTTAGTAACAACAACAATGTTGTTAGTAGGTTAGGCTATTCTAGGGTTAGAAAGTGTTAGTAGGTTGATCAAAGAGTAGGTTTTGAAGGTTGTGTTGATCAATTACTCAAGAGAGGACTTAGACTCGTGTTTTTAGGGAAAATGGAGTCAATAATGCAATAACAAATGTTGAGGGAAAATGATAATGGAAGAGTTAAAGACAAGAGATATTGATAGATTGGAGTGTTGGTAACCCAAGGCTCCAATTATCAAACCCTAAGGGGAAACTAGCTACTAAGGTGTAGGTAAACCTAGGCCTTAGTAGATTTCCTCCCTCTCTAACTCAATGATGAAGAGAAATTGGCTAAGATGAAGCAATGGATTCTAAGGTGTTGCAATGGCAAGGCTTTAGCTCATGCTTTAAGAAAAATGGCCTTTTGACAAGATCTAGTAGGTGAAAGCTTTTGAAGCTAGGACAATAACATGTGCTAGTCTTCCTAGGGTTTAATCAAGCAATTTCATAATATTGAATGTAAATGCAAGATAAATAAAACTATGACCATTCAATTAAGAAGAATTGCAGAAAAATCACTTACATACGTCACGAATAATCAAGAAAATCCCTAGTTGAACACATCCACCAAGAAGCTTGCCAAGATACACCAAATTTAGCCTTCCTCAACAAGTGCGCCTAACATTTCAGCCAAGAAACCCTAAGGAGGGCACAAATTTCAGTCCTCACAAGTGTGAGTCAAAGATGATGAAAAATAAGAGGGATTTTCCCCTTATTTATACAATACTAATGACCAGAATTAGGTAAAAAAGGCCAACATGGCCAATTAAAAATAATATCTAGTTTTTACATTAAATGTCATAATTAAACCCTAATACAAGTTGCTAATGTGACGCCATTCCCTTTTAGGGTGACGTTAGGCCCTTTTTGGGCAACGTTGGCCTCCTTGAGCAAAACGTTAGGCCTCCTTGGGCCTTAGGAACCTGCCACATGTGCCACTTGGCACACAACTGCCTCCAAAACATCCCAAAACATTGGGTGACATCATGGGCCTTCCAAGGCCTACATCATGGTGGAAAGGGCACAACCCCCCTGGGTCTAGGCCTGCCAGGTTGTCCCTGGTGAAACGTCCTCCTCTCTCTCTGGTTCAATCCTATGATCTGTCTATGCCTTTGGTTGGGGTCTCAACATCAATCTGGTGGGATTTTAGTACCATGGAGGTCCAAACTAATCATCTCCCCATGTGTACCTGTCCATCGGGTATATGTTCATCGGGTGTGGCCCTGCAACATCAACAGATACGCCCTCCATGGGCTCATAAGTCACATGGATCATAGCAATGTCAATCACATCTAATCATCAAGTTATTAAACATGTGCATGAAAACCCTTTTACCTGAAGAAGTGCTCAAAGACATTATGTTAATCTGCAAGCCAAGTTTGGAGGGGATGCTAGGACGTCCTATTGGGCTAATGCTCATTGGATGTGGGATGTTCCCGGGAGAAGTCAAATCTAGGCCATGTGAGTGGATGAGGTGGTAAGGGATATCTGGGCAAGGCGTGCAGTGATAGCAGGGAAATGTATAGCTTACTTGTGGGTGCCTTTGAAGAGGGTGAGCTACACCTTGTCATGGATGAAAATGTTTCCAAGCCCATTCATGCCTTTTATCTTGTATTTTTATTTCTTTTTCTTTCAAGAGACTAATTGGGGGACACTTCCTTGGCGTGGTGATCAGTGGTGACAATGTTACCCATAAGCATTTCACGAAAATGAGAAGGTTGGCTCATGATGGGACCCCCTTTCTCTAGGCTATGCCACCAAGAGCCACTACCCTGGTGNCCTTAGTTATCCCTAGGCTAGGGGATAGCATCTGGCTCCAACTCGGAGACATGTGCTCACCGTAGAAGCTAGTTAGGGGACACTGTCCTGGCATGGTGACCAGTGGTGGCAATGTTACCCACAAGCATTTCACGGAAATGAGAAGGCTTGCTCGTGATGAGACCCCCTTTCTCTTAGCTATGCCACCAAGAGCCACTACCCTGGTGTGGTGACCAGTTGTTGGTAGTGTCATACCACTACATGCCCATGGACCTAATAGGTTGGCTCGTGATGAGACCCCCTATCCTCCAACTATGTCTTGGTTTGTTATTTTTTATGGGTCCCTTTGTTTCTTGCTGAGAAGCTTTTTATTGCTTTCTCGGGGATCCCTGGGCGAAGCATCTCAAGCTTTCATTCTTTTAGATTTTATCTTTTGCCAGCTACTTTTACACTCTGGGCCTTTAGCCCCTTCTTCCCACAAGGCAAGGTACAACCCTTAGATATTTGGCCAACCCAATGCTCGGACCAGTGTAATGGGATGGATGAGCAGGAGAAAGATGAAAAGTGGTAAGTATGGTGGGAGCGAACGATGGCCTTTCATGAATCCCCCCAGTGGAAACTCAAACCCTATGGGTACCAACTTATTAGGGAATCATGTCATTCCCTGATCTGAAAATAGGGGGGCTGACTTGTTTTGTTATGCAAGCACCCTCTACTTCATTAAAATAAACTTCAAGACCTTGCTCAATGTCTTAGTTGTGCAAGAGGATTTATGTGTCAAGTTTATGCTTTTTTTCGGTGTTTATGTGTGAGGAATTTTTAATGGTTAAATATGTTGTTTAAAGAATACAACAACAAACATAACTTGTAGCAAAATATAACCAGCAACTCACAACAATAACAACATGATAAAAGAGTTCACCCCCCAATTGGGCTACATCTCCTTGAGCCTCCATCAATGGACTAGGCTCTCTAGGATTAGTTTGTCAAAAATTCTTTTACAAGCTGCTGCTCAACTCGCCAATAAAAATGGCATGTGTCTCAATTCCATTCGCCCACATGGCACCATACAACTCGCCAATAAAAATGCCATGTGTCTCAATTCCATTTGCCCATGTGCCCTGCCAATTCAAACTCTTGCCACATCATCTTTGCCCAATCAGCACTTTCCACGTCAGCATTGACACGTCAACTGTATGGACTGTAGAGTCAGCGAATTTTTTGCTTGTTTGGAAAATCGAACAAAATGTGATATCTCACTCATCCGATGTTTGTTTGAACTCGTTCAAAGTGCGTTGGGTTCATGAGGATGAGGCCTACGCAGCTGTCCGTTTTGAAGTGATTCTGAACACTCTGATTTTTGGGCTAAATTTTGACCCCTGGTCCAGATTCTGATCATTCCCCCCAGGTGTGGTCAAGTGGAAAAGCATAAGGTCCAAGCACACGTTAGAAGAAAAAAGAATTAAATGCACATATTTAAAGTTTTTGAGGATCAGAGTGACACATACCATGATACCCAGACTCATTACCTCATGGAGCAAGATCCATTTCTATTGCAGGACCAAGCCGATGTGATGGATGTTGTTGCTACTGACAAAGTGTAGGTGCTAAAGAATGAAAGGATGGGCCCTCCAAGGCCATGCTCAAGTTGATCTGGCTCTTGGTACTCCATTTCTAGGACTTGTGGGCCTCGAGACATAATCTCCTTAGTTATCCCTAGGCTAGGGGATAACACTGCCAAACCCTCAAGTTCCGTCCCTCCCTTCCCTGACCTCCAAATTCCTCCAAACTCTCTCAGAATGTAGAACGGGCTAATAGAAACCATTGGGCCAAGTCTCAAGCTGATCTGAGAAGTTCTTCTCCTCCAACTAAGCAAACCCTCAGCTTGTTTGCGCCCTCCTGGTTTGATTAAGTCAAAGAGGATTTGTTCTCCCCTCTAGGAGCCTCCAAATACCACCAAAATCTACCAGAATGTAGATCGGACCAATTCTACAAAGATGACGAAGTCTCAAGTCAATTTATGAAGATTTGAGCCACTAAACATTGATAACATCTTTTTGCAATGCGCCCTTCTCTCCTCTAATTCGTGCCAAGATTCTGGAAATAAAATACAAGGATAATATCCTCCGGAATAGACCAAGAATTATGTTAGGGGCCCTAAGAAGAGAACCCAGGTCCTACTTTGCCAAAATGCCTTCTCCTTCCTCCAAGTCGAATCAATCTCTCCAAGATGGTGCACCCCCCTAGCTGGAAACCCCCTAGGTTGCGCCCCAGCTTGAAATCGGCCTGTAGAACAAATCTTGCAACACTGTAGAATGGTGTGGGAGGATTATTTCACCTCTGGGACCAAGCTTGGATCAAGGAAGGTGGGATATTTCACCACTGAGTTGATCTCTAGGGTTTTAGACTCAAAACCCTCAAAATTTATTGTGCTCAAGAGCTCCAATGCAAATAAGATAATAATCCAAAATGTCTAAGGAGTGTGCCTTGCCCTTTCCTTTATAACTCCAGTCTGTTCATCTGTTGAGTTAGTTAATCCCTAGGGTTAACCCTTAACTTTAACTCATCTTCTCTTTTCTTTCATTCAATTATCCTTTTCCACACAAAGTTAACTTAATAATAGAATGTTATGTTTTCTGGTTGACTTTGTCCCCAGTATGCCTGAGACTATAGTCTAGTGGGGAAAGCTAGACTATTGAGTCTCTCCAACCCTCTTCATCAAGAGGTGGGGGACATTACAATATCCCCTACTAGAAATTGCTTTCCCACAAGCAATTATGGACCTGTCTCATGGATCAATTGTTCCCCTTCCCAAGTGGCATCCTCCATGGGTATATTCTTCCACTTAACCAGATACTCTTTGATGCTTCTTTTCCTCAACTTCTTCTCCCTGACTTCAAGTATCTCCTCTGGTACCAGTACCAACTGTCCTTCTTCGTCCATAGGTGGCAGTTCCTCGATAGGAGTGATATGCTTGCCGATGGCCCTCTTCAAACACGAAACATGAAAGATATTGTGTATTTTGTTGCCTTGTGGTAGATACAACTCATATGCCACGGATCCTACCCTCCTGTTGACTCTGTATGGACCGAAGAAACGAGGTTGGAGCTTCTCTCCGCCACTTCTCTTAATGGATGCATGTCTGTACGGTTGGAGCCTCAAAAAAACCAAGTCATCGACCTCAAAGGCGCGATCAACCCTGTGCTTGTCTACTTGTACCTTCTGTTGATTATGTGCCCTCTGTAGGTGGTCCTTCAATTCTCTGAGTATGTCCTAACTCTGTTGAATCCAGTCCTGAACCATGGGAGCCTTGTTGTCACCGAAGGAAATCTCTACAAATGAGAGAGGGTCATAGTTGTATAAGGCCCTAAATGGTGGCATACCAATGGACATATGATGAGTGGTGTTGTAACAGTATTCCCCCAAGTGAATCCATTTGACCCATGCTTTCTGCTGCCCTGCCACGTAATTCCTGAGGTAGCCTTCAACCCATTTGTTGACTATCTATGTCTGGCCATCCGTCTGAGAGTGATGATTGGTACTAGATGTCAGGTCCGTACCTACTAGCCTGAAGAGCTCCTGCTAGAAAGTGCTCATGAACCTGCTATCCCTGTCACTCACTATGGTTTTGGGAAACCCATGCAATCTAAAAACTTCCCTGAAGAATCTGCAACCTATGTTGCACTAAAATCTGTGGCAATGGAAAAAAAGTGTGCAAACTTTGTCAACCTATCCACCACAAAGAAAATGTAGTCTTTGTCCTGAGCCTTGGGCAACCCTATGATGAAATCCATGGATATGCTCTCCCATTTGTGCTCCGGGATGGGAAGTGGTTGTAGTAGTCCTACTGGATGAGTGTGTTCATCTTTGTTGTCCTGGAAAGTGTTGCACTCCTTGATGTGGCTCATCACATATTATTTCAAACCCTTCCAAGCAAACCTCTCTCGTACCTATCTGTATGTCTTGATGAATCCTTGATGCCCTGCTACTGGTGAATCATGGCATTCCTATAATATCTTGGCCTTGAAAGTTGATTCGGGGACCAAGAAAATTCAGCCCTTATAGTAAATGATATCATCCATAATTCTTAAATTGTCTTCTTGCACGTGTCCATTCATCACTTCTCAAGCAAATTTGTTTTTTGAATATTCCACCAAGAGGTGGGCCTTCCAATCCACTGAAATATCGGTCATGGCATAAACTGATGGTCTTCTAGATAAAGCATCTGCTACCACGTTATTTTTCCCTTTGACAAATTCTATATTAAAGTCATAAGCCTGGATTTTTCTCACCCATTTATGTTGCTTTTCATTCAAGTCCTTTTGATCTAGGAAGTACTTGAGGCTGTTGTGATCTGTCCTTGCTACGAATTTTGCCCCAACTAAATACTTCTTTAACTTAGCCAATGCATGCATGATGGCCAGCATTTCTTTGTCATAGATGGTGCAGAGGAGCTCAGGACCTCTCAAATTTCGGCTTTCATAGACAATAGGGTTCATGTTCTGCATAAGCACTGCTCCAATGCCTTCTCTTGAGGCATCGCACTCTACTGTGAAGGGTTGTGTGAAATCTGGTAGGGCCAATATTGGGCATGTACTCATCACTTTCTTCATTTTTTCAAAGGTGGACTGTGCTTCTGGGTTCCATTTGAATGCCCCCTTCTTGGTCAAATCAGTCAAAGGTGCACAAAGTTGAGAAAAAACTTTGACAAACCTCTTGTAATAACAACAGATGCCCAAAAACCCCTTCAACTTTGTGAGTGTCCTAGGTGTGGGCCAGTCAAGGATAGCTTGTATCTTTTCTTGGTGTACCTGTACCCCCTTCACTCCAATGATGTGTCCTGGATAAAGGACCTCTGTCATCCCAAATTCACATTTGGATTCCTTAGCATATAAAGATTGCTCCTCCATGATAGCCAAAATTTGTTCCACGTGCTGAAGGTGCTCCTCCCAAGTTTTTCTATAGATCGATAAATCATCAGAGAAGACTAATAAGAACTTCCTTAGTTGCTTGTTGAACAAATGATTCATGCATCACTAGAAGGTGGTTGGTGCATTAGTCAACCCAAAAGGCATGACTAAAAACTCATAGTGTCCATAGTGACACCGAAAAGCAGTCTTGGTGATATCTTGCTCCCTCATTTTTATCTAATGATAGTCGAAGCACAAGTCAATCTTTGTGAAATATACTGCCCCATGGAGCTCATCCAATATCTCATCAATCTGTGGGATGGGGTATCTATTTTTTATTGTCTTCTTGTTTAGAGCCCTGTATTCAATACACATGTGCATCGTCTCGTCTTTTGTTTTTACCAGTACTACTGAAGATGCGAAGGGACTAGAACTTGGCCTGATGTGGCCCATATCCAACAACTCCTTAATGGCCTTCTCAATTTCGTATTTATATTTCTTGGGGTGCCTGTAGGGAGTAGTGATGACAGGTTTTGCACCCTCCTCCAACTCTATTATGTGCTCAAACCCCCTATCTGGCAGTGCCCCAGGTGGTATAGGCTCAAAGACTTTGTTGTGCCACCCATGATTTTCTTGATCTCTGGTGCGTAGTGTGTTTCCCCTTCTTGCTACCTTGATTGATATTTTACATTCTACTGCATAAACGATGTCTTCCCTCCTGAAGATGGTCTCCATGCGTTTTGTTGTCACCACCCTTGGTGTGTTTCCTGTCATACCCCCGAGAACCACCTTTTTTTCAATTTCTTCTGTGAAAGACATTTCCATGGTTTTGTAATTTGTGGTGATTGGCCCCAATGTACTAAGCCATTGTACTCTTAGGATGATGTTGGTGTCTAGAAGGTCCATAACATAAAAATCTTGTGCCAAATCATGTCTTATCCTTCCTCCAGATCGAATCAATCTCTCCAAGATGGTGCGCCCCCTAGCTGGAAACCCCCTAGGTTGCGCCCTAGCTTGAAATATGCCTATAGAACAAATCCTGCAACATTGTAGAATGGCATGGGAGGATTATTTCACCTCGAGACCAAGCCTGGATCAAGGAAGGTGGAATCTTTCACCACCGAGTTGATCTCTAGGGTTTTAGACTCAAAATCCTCAAAATTGATTGTGCTCAAGAGCTCCAATGCAAATAAGATAATAATCCAGAATGTCTAAGGAGTGTGCCTTGCCCTTTTCTTTATAGCTCCAGTCTATTCATTTGTTGAGTTAGTTAACCCCTAGGGTTAACCCTTAACTTTAACTCATCTTCTCTTTTCTTTCATTGAGTTATCATTTTCCACAAAAAGTCAACTTAATAATAGAATGTTATGTTTTCTGGTTGACTTTGTCCCCAGTATGCCTGAGACTATAATCTAGTGGGGAAAGCTAGACTACTGAGTCTCTCCAACCCTCTTCATAAAGAGGTGGGGACATTACACTCTTGTTATGGTTTCTTCATGCTATTGGTGGAAGAAGTAGTGCGCTACCTCTCTTGGAACTTTTCTATTGCACTTGTGGTGGATTTATCTTGGTAAGAGGAGGTTTATCTTCTCATTTCTTGGACTAGGTAAGGATTTATCTTGTCGATGCTTCGTTGATTGGTTACAAGTTTGATTTACTAGATTTCTTGGGGAGTATAAGGATATACAACCCCACCATTATCTGTCATTTTTGTCTAGATGTTATTTGTTGCACAAGGTTTTACTAGGAGAAGTAAAAGGGTTTACACTCTCCTAATATCTCCTAGTTAGCATTTGTTTGCTTTGGGGAGTAAAATGGTTTACACCCCCAAGGAGATAGCACTTGTTAGCTCTTCATGTATTTGACTCCGTAACCCAATAATTAAAGGCACTAGAAATAATTGCATTGGAGAAATAAAATCTTGCATTGGTTAACGTGAAAACTCGGGATTTTGAGATTGTCTAAATTGGAATCAATTCTATGTTTTATATGCTTTGTTGAGCCACTAGGGTGTCACCTTTGGCTAAGTGTTTCTTGCTATGGTCATAACTTTTTATCTACAACCATTAGGGCTGCAGAAATCCTAATACAACTTTTTAATTAACTCACAAATCAACCGTCAAAAGTTGCTAAAAGTTTGCCCCTATAATCTACTAACCCTAGCACACTTTTTGGGTGGATTGTTGGCAAGTTTTGATGGTTGATCTCTTGGTTGTAACAACTTGAATGCTACAGCCATAAGTCTGCAAATTACATCTCTGCAATACTATTTATTACAACCTTATTTCAAGCTAAAGTCTTGCTCTTTCATTCTGGAGTTAAACTAGTATTTACTAACTTCTCTGTTTCTTATTCTACTAGACTCTTAGCTTCTTCATTTGCAACTCTTATTATCATTTTATTGTTGATATACATTATTGTTTACTGTTGCAATTAGGGACAGCAAGCTTAACTTGCTTGTCCACCTAACACATTACGTGCATACTTGGATTTTCTTGTGTCTCAGGTAGGTACAATCACCCTTTGAAGGTACTCATACCATTTGGAAACCATTGGCCACCACGAAGACTCTTTCCCAAGCCTTTCCGCACTTAGTACCTTAATCTATAGTGGGACCCTCATTTATCTCTTTCCCTAGGGTCATCGGGATTCTCCCATTGAGGTGATTGCTTCATCTTTAAAGTGACGGGAATACCTACCTAAGGTGACATTGGGTAGGTGTTCTCTTAGTTGTCGTCATTTTGTGGTTGGGTCGGGCTTTGCCCAACCTACAACTTGTGCAATAACAACTCCATTGTACACAATAACAAATCGTGGTCCTAGATCTGTGTGGACCCTCTCATTCACCAACAAAATCTTGGACGACATTCTCTTAGAGATTTGGCACTCATTATTGCAAAATTTGTGGATTGTGACCCTAAAATATGCCACTTATTGCTCAGATCTATCTCTACATGCGCATATTCGTGACAATCATGTAACCCTTTGTCAATGGATCGAACCACAAACAATTGCCCAACACAACACATTGCATCGACAAAGAGCCATGCCCACAATTCTCCTCAAGTGTAAGACTTAAATACAATAAAGAATAGTCGGCCACTGATAAAAGAATTTAGGATGGAGCGCAATTAAACTACAATGCGTAAGATATATATGTGATAAGTTTTTTTAATGTAACGGGTCTTAACAAGGGCAGCGTGGCTGCGTGTACTGCCTCCCCACGCTGCCACGCTAAAATCAGACGCCAGTCTTCTCTTTTATTATTTTATGTTTATGTTTTAGCGTGCATTGAGAATCAGACCAAATGGCGGACAGATATGGCAGAGTCCATCCATCTGTTCCTAGTCAGGCCCGGCCCATATGTGGAAGGGATGGAGATGGGGATGGGAAGTTACGATAGTTGTACATTTAGCAACAGAACGGGGAGCACATTGCACGGTCGTCAGTCATGGCTAAAATGCATTCCAACATCAAACAAGGGCAGCGTGGCTGCGTGTACCGCGATTTGAATTCCAGAACCCACATATTTAATGCCAAGACCAATCTGTGCAGTGAGGGTACTGCCAGTCTGACAAAGAATTAAATATAAATAATATAAAATAGAAATTTAACTTACCCAGTTTGTAGTTTGTAATGTTATTGAGTTAATTTTTATCTCGAAATACGTGAAGGCTGCAATAACACTATAAAGTTATCAGCCAATGAAAGGTAAGAAAATTCAATTTTTTTACATATTAAAAAATAAGAATTTTAGTTTCTTATGTTATACATTAAGATTTTTACAAAAATTTTAAAGTCAAACCAAATTAATAGAAAAGTCAACCCCAACTCATCACTATGTATACTGCCTGGGAGGCACTACAATAAGTGGACGGATGGCTAAGTGGATGGATGGCCATTAAGAGGAGGATGGTAATCTTTTCAGTCCCTGCCAAAGGCCAAGGCAGGGACTATAGCATTCACCTCGTGGTCAACCAGAGTTGTTGACCGCCGCACATTACATGGTGCGTTATGTGGTATTAGTTGGTATATTTTGTAGAATCTTTAAATTATACCATAGGTTTTTAAGCATGTATTTATTATTTCAATTTTTTTTTAAAATTGAACATTTTCTCATTTTCCTAATTTTTTCTATTGAATTTTTTATTTTTTAAAATCATTTAGATGTGACATAATTAATCTAGTGTATGCATTTCTTTAAAAAAAAAAAAAAAAAAATTAAAAATAATTTTATAAAACAAATTTAAATCATTAGCTGCACTCACTCACGCATGCCAAGAAACTGCAGTCAATGCTTGCTCTTGTGGCTAGTTGCATGTGTTCCAAACGCTCCAGCGGATGCTTTTTCTTAGTGATCACCGACTGCCCAGACCGGCCTGCCACTGAAGCCTCCGCCTCTCCTCCTGCTTCGGGTGCCGAAGTTCTCCAGGTATCCCAAACGCTCCATCCAATGCTTTCTCTTAGTGATCACCGACTGCCCAGACCGGCCTGCCGAAGTTCTCCAGGTATCGAACACATGCTACACTATTTTTAAGGGTTTAATCTCTTACCAGGGTCTAATCTCTTACCATGCTCTCCCTCCACAGATATGTGCACAATACTTTCAGCAATCAATAAAAAGAAACTATTGGTGCCGACTTTATGACTAAGGAGATTGTGGCCGATGATAGAGCTGTGACATTGAAGGTAGCCGGATTCACAGTTATCGCTACAATTCTATTCTAGACATGAAAATTTATTGGTATTGTAGACTGTTTCAATTTGAGAAGTCCAGAAGTTTGCATTACAGGACTTATTCGTAACTATTGCTTTAGAGATATGTGTTCCAATGGAATTACGTTTTAGAGTTCTGAATGTGATGAAATAGTTTGGACAGATATGGGATACAACAGGACAAGAGCAGTTTCAAGGTCTGGGAGTAGCGTTCTGCCAGCGACCACATGAACTCTATGTGCTGGAAGACCTGTGCTTGCAAAAAATATGAAAAATCCAGTATCGGTAGCAGGTGAAGGACAACTCGGATTTTCCTAACAGAACGCATGAGGGAAAACCCTGGAATACTAAGCAGCCAGCGGGGTTTCTAAACAGGTATTTTTCATTTTTTTTTTTGTTATAATTTGTTTTAAACTCCCGTGCACATTTTGATTACAATGAAAATATTTTCATACAAACCCTGAAGGAAATGATTAAAACAATATACCTCTTTCTCTTTGGTGGTTGAGCTTTTGAGCTGATCCGTAGGGACAGATTCAGGTCCTCAGTTGATCCTGGAGGACTTATTGTCAATGGCCTTGGAAGCCATAGCTGCTAATTCCAGTGATTTTTTATATTTTGAGTTGATCTGCAGGGGCAGCCATAGCTGCTAATTCCAGTGATTGTTGAGATTTTGAGCTGATCCGCAGGGATAAATTCAGGGCTTTTGAGCAACCAAAATTCAAAAACGAAGGCTCCGTACTTCGACACGATCACGAGAAGGTCCTCCGATTCCGAGGCCAATGCACGTAGAGTCCTCTCGTCTGTGGGGCTGTCCGCCTCCATTTTATGATATATGTCGTCATGGATTTTAAGCAGCACTAGATGACAGGGGATTAAGTTTTGCCCCAGAGTTGCAATGGAAAGATTGAAAACCAAGGTTAGGTTGAGAGCCCACAGTAGTTTACTGTGGGAGGAGCGGAGGATATTGAAGGCCTCTCTCACGATGCCGAAGGCACCGAGAAACTGGAGTTTCACCGCCTCTCTCTTGATTAAACAACCCTCTCTGAATTACACAATTGGAGGATACTTTAGATATAACTGTGATTTTCCAAAACTGCCAGGAGTTTGTGTGTTTTTTCTGCACTTAAATATTTTTTTCACGGGCTTTGAATAGCATTTAGCTATATTAGTATATTAGGAGAAATTTGCGAAAATTTCAGGACGCATTGACTGCAGTTTTTAAGAAAACTGAACGAAACTTGCCATTTTTTGACAAGGCTGAAATAACTTCGAGTCTTATGAGGAATCTGTTTTGATTTTTCGACATCGCTGAAAGAAATTCGAGTATTATGAGGAATCTGTTGTGATTTTCGTTTGTTTGCAGTATATATTACATTGATTAAAAAATTAATGGTATTTCGTTAGTTTTTATTTCTGATTTTGCAAAACAGGAATTTGCGTGTTCCATCATTGGATATTGTGAGAAATTTGCGAAAATATGAGAAATAGTTGAGGCACTAGATAACGCTTGGACCGAAATTTAAGCGATTCCAATGGCCGAATGTTACATAATAGATGAACGGTGATGCAATGGTCGAAACTAATACTCTTACTTTACATAGATTATTACTTTAGAAACTTTATACTATACTACTCGCTAATACGAAAAATATACTAGCTAGGCAGGGACTTGCAGCCATTTCCCTTCTTTAATAAGTGGACGGATGGTTAAGTGGATGGATGGCCATTAAGATGAGGATGTAATTTTTTTTTTAAATCTTAAAAAAAAAAGGGTTTGAAAGGAGTAAAAAGCACTTATAAAAGTGTTTACCTTGAAAATTTTCAAGGTAAATATGAACCTTTTTTTTTTTATTTAAGTCTTAGAATTTTTGTTTCATTTAAGTAAAGTTGGATTTATAAAGGTTGGTGATATTTTTTAAGGAGAAAAACTTTGGGCTTAGTAGGTGTGACATGAAACCATTGAATGTTTCTTCTCATATTTGGTTATTATCATTGTAAAGAGGATATTTCAGTAAAATCATATTTTTATTTAGGCTTGTGTCCTAGATCCACCTAAAGTTGAATAAGGGATGCAATGCGATGGGATTGTTGATTGCAGTGACTATGCAACCAAATATTATAATTATGGTCTTCCCTCGGTAGGATAGCCTATGCAAAATTCATGGTTGTCCAGTAGATGCATTTGTGTCTGAACATAATTTTAGATTTTCACAAGCAACCGTTATAAATAAAACAATAAAACTAAATAACAGATTGGGAATTTCACAAATAACTGCTGCTAGAAAATGAAAAATAAATAACATATATTAGATTAAAATGGATATGATTTATTAATCCCATAAATTAACCAAAAAAAACTACATTACACATAAAAGCCATAAAGTATGCAGAGAAATCAAGATTTAGCTGGAATAATTTCCTCGGGGATTGGAAGAAAGAATAATAACACCCTAAAGAACACAGAGAAAGAGACGGAGTAATTTCTAGTAAACTACAAAAAAAGTTGTACCACAAGAATTTGGTTGGAATCATTTTCTCATGGATTCGAGGAAAGAATAATAATACCTGGGATCAGAGCCCTATTACATTATGCAAGAAAGACACAGAGATAATTTACATAATAACCTACTAAAAAACAGAAATGAAGGGCTTCTAAGAAAAAACAAATACCTAGAATTAGTAAATCTGAAACACATAGAGAAGGAAACAGAGGATCCATTCTTCCTTCCTGGTGGATCCATATTTAAATCGAGTTGATTCAAATTTAAATAAATTGAGTGATATCACGACTTCTCCTCGGGCCTCTGTACAAACAAGACAACAAAGACAATATGAAAAACACAGAAACAAAGACACATGAACAGAGAAACGGATACATACATCACAAGACACAGAGAAACGTATAGAGGCATCACAAGACAGGACAGGACATGGAAAGCGCTTCCCATACACACAACACAGAAGAATGGAGGAAGGGGAGAGGGTGTGAATGAGCATGCACCTATTAAAAATTGGAATTGGAACAAGCCTATCTCCAATAGATAGTTTTATTCCCTCTCTCAACCGACCGAAAGAGGTAAAAAATTGGTGAAGCTTTTGGCGATGGTTACCATCGCTACAAGCAGAGTGCTACCCAACATTCTTCAGGCTCTCCTGCCAAAGAATTCACTGTAACTAGCTGAATAAAGAGTTGGATTCAACAGTTTGTTAGTAATCGACACATTGACCAAAAAAAATCGATGAAACTAGCAGGATAGAAGCTAAATTCAAGCCTATGTTGGTACGCTAGCATGAATAGTTAGTAATTCTTTTGGTGGTAACAAATGTCAAATCGTTGCATTACTTCAAATTTTGTTTATTATCTTTTTCATTTATTTGATATGTGATTTGAAAGTTACATTAAGTTAATTGGTATGTGATTTAAAAGTTAGATTAAGTTAATGTTACATTATTACTTCAAATTTTATTTATTATCTTTTTCATTTATTCGGTATGTGATTTGAAAGTTACATTAAGTTAATTGGTATGTGATTTGAAAGTTACATTAAGTTAATGTTACATCATTTATCAATAAAGATAAAAATAAATTAAAAATATTTACTAATTTTTATTTTTGTTAAAAATATTTATTAACTTTTATTTTTGATATGTTATAGTTTATTAAATTATATGTTATAGTTTGGTATGTTATTAAATTTTATTTGTTATCTTTTTCAATTGATTTGAAAGTTAGATTAAGTTAATTGGTATGTGATTTGAAAGTTAGATTAAGTTAATGTTACATTATTTATCAATAAAGATAAAAATAAATTAAAAATATTTATTAATTTTTATTTTTGATATGTTATGTTATAGTAAAAGTGATTTTTTTTTTTATCAATGATGTGTAATTTATTTTGTTTTTATAAAATCAATTAAAAATAAGATATTTTTAAGATTATTTAATTTTGTTTTTTTTTGCTTGGGTAAAGTTATATTGTGATTCACTCATGTTTTAGAAATTTCAAGGATCTCCTTCATTTTAAAAGAAGAAGACTAAACAATATACACTTTCAACCTTTTTTAATTTACCATTACCGAAATTTTGCCAATGTTGCAATTTGGATTGATGAAATTGTTGTTTTTAATGCATAAATGGGTTCAACTCCATTATCAATTCTATAAATGGGTTTAATATTTGCAATTCTATCAACCCAAAATTATTGTCCTTACTACAACTAGATTAAGCAATGTTAACATTTAATATTTGCAATTCCATCAACCCAAAATTATTGTTTTTAGATTTCATACCAAAATGTTGATTTCCAATCATGCTATTTTGGATGGCGAAAATTCTGTAACATGTTTAGATTATCATGTTTTAAAATGGGTCAAAACTAATAATAGCAAATTTGCATGGTGAACGTTTCCATCAATCAAATTCAAATGAAAGTATAACAACTAGCAAAATTCCTATTAAATTTGGACAAAAAATTATAACAAAAAAAAGTTGGGGCCTGAGGAATCTTTACATCTTTTACAGGGCGTTGACAGCGAATACCCTTTGGAGAGTTATGATGAAACCAGGGATCTGGAACAAGGTGACAAAGGATAAATATCTCCCTCATGAACCAGTTCATATTTGGCTAAGATCTGCTTCGGTGAACCCAACGGGAGGCTCACAGACTTGGAAAAACCTTTTAAATTCGCTACCGATTTTACTCCAGTGGATTGCGTGGAACCCTGGATCTGGACAGTCAATTGCCCTTGGACGGGATTTTATTCTGGGATTGAGTAAAGACTCTTTGCTATCTCCTTCTCTTCTAGATAGGTTACATCGTATTAGAATTTATTTTTTGTATCAAGCAAAAGACATTCAAGACAGGGGTGCGCTAGGCGCGAACTGGTTGGAAGGATCACACTGGAGCTCGAGGGTGAAGACGCTGCGGAGTGGGATTTATTCAGACAGAAATTGATAGGATCGGGCATACACCTACAGGAGAGGTCGGATRTTCTCATGTSGACSGGAGGGGACAATACAGGAAAGCTAACAGTAAAAAACGYCTATAATGCTATCGCTGCMAAGATTTGGATGAGAAAAGACGAGGCATGGCGGAAAAAACTSTGGAAATGGGAAGGTCCATTAAAGATCAAGTTATTCTTTTGGTTACTGRTAGAAAATAAGATAYTTGTATGGGAAAACCTCCAGGCCCGTGGCTSGGCGGGABCAAGCCATTGTGTCTTATGTAAAATTGCCAGCGAATCGGTTCTACATCTGTTTGTGAATTGCCCATTTACCTGTGTTGTATGGAAACAAGTAATTTTTAATCTAAAGCTACCAGGTGGGTGGACTGGAGCAACGRTGAGCGATTGCATCAGCAATTGGCAAAACTCAAACGATTCCTTCCATTCGGTGCCAGCCCTCCTCTGCTGAATATCTGGRATGWAAGGAACAACGCAATTTTTGAAGCAGGGCTCCCATCCATTCAGCGGGTGGTTTACAAAACTACTGCAGCGACTAATACGTTTGGATTTTAGGCAAAGGATCCACCAGCGCGCATCTCCAAAGAAATCATCCCGGCAGGTAATGTTATCGCGTGGTTTGATGGGGCTGTGCAACAAAGGGGCAGAATCAGTGGAGCAGGGGGGCAAGATACTCTTAAACAGACATAACGTTTATCGGTGGACCCTCAACTGCGGGCAAGGTACAAATCAAAAGGCAGAACTCATGGGGGCGTGGGCAACGCTTATCTTGGCCTGTAGATTGAGCATCATTGACATGCTGATGCTTGGGGATTCTAAAATTGTAGTTGATTGGCTCAACAGGAAGGCAGACCTCCAGGCAGTTGCACTTGAGAGATGGAAAGAAAGAATAATTGAAGCCACTCTGCATTTTAGGAATTTTTCTTTTGATCACATTTACATAGAAGATAATAAGGAAGCGAACATCATGTCAAAAAAGGCGCTTACAATGCTCCCTGGTCGAATTGCTTACTCTCAATGGGATGATGGCATTGAGGGACCCTCTCTCTTTTTGAAGCTTTAATGTCATGGATGCATAAGACAATTTTCATTTTAGTTGTTTATGTAACTCTTTTTGAAGCTTCTCTTTTTGGACAGCTCATGGTAGAATTTGGTAATGGAGAGGGAGGTCAATTTAGAGGGTTTTATTTTTGATAAGCCTGCATTACACCCTATGATCTACTATAGAAAAGCCTGTAGAAAAGCCTGATGTATGTAAACTTTTATATTCTTATGAATATAAAGAGCAATTTTTTATGTGGAAAAAAAAAATTGGACCTCTTCAAAGGTGTCATCACCATACAAAATAGGAGGATAAATTTTTTTCTTAAATTTAATTATCACAATCTTTTTTTATCAATATTAATAGTGAACTAGTAATTTTCAACTCAATAACTTTGAGTTGCTTATGAAGATCTTCAATACGTTTTGTGATGAGAACAATGTCTTCAACATATAAGAGAAGGACAACAATGAGTCTATCCATCTTAATGCCAATGCATACCTCCTCTTCTAAGTTTTCCTTAATTTTATCGATATATATATATATATATGCTAAAAAGTGTGGGAGAAAAGGGATGTCATGGCTTAACACCAATATCACAACTAATGTTCATTGGTCACGCATTACATTTCATATTAGCAATAGTATTTTGTAGAACCTAATCACTACATTATGGAACTTAGGATAGACTTAATTTCTCCGAGTCTTTTTTCATAGCTTGTCTCTAGGCACAATGTTGAAGGCTTTTCTAAAATTAACAAAACAACAAATGAGGTCTTATCTTTTGTCTCTTCTATCCTCAACAATAGCTCTAAGGGTGGAAAGACATTGAAGCATGTTGATTCCTAAACCATGTTTTTGTCTTTTGGCCCTTTTATTATTGTCCTCAAGCCATTGATTTTCTTCCAAGAATCAAGTGAAATAGTTTTGTTAAAAGGGAGCCAATCATGATAGTTCAATAATTGGACAAGTCATCATGGCTTCATAGCTTGATTGAAAAGATGCTTAATACGAGGAACCTACATAAAACTCCCAAATTTTAAGGTCTCAACTTGGAATCCTTTGTTGGGAATGGGATTTAGTAGAAAAAACACTAAAACATATATCAAACAA